>CAHIKZ030001303.1:732500-762500 GCA_903632075.3 Acanthosepion pharaonis | reverse complement strand
TTGTAAATTAATAACTAAATAAAATCAAATAAACAAAATAAAAGCAATAAATAAATAACTAAATAAAAATCAAATAAACAAATAAAGCAATAAATAAATAACTAAATAAAAAATCAAATAAACAAATAAAGCAACAAATAAATAACTAAATAAAAAACAAATAAATAAATAAATAAATAAATAAAGCAATAAATAAATAAATAAATAAAAAACAAATAATAAATAAAGCAATGAATAAAGAAATAAAGAACCAAAGAAGGAAATAAATATATAAATAAAGAAATAAAGAAACAAAAAAGAAAGAAATCGAAGGAAATTGTGTGAAAGAAAGCAATAAATTGAAAGAAAAAGCAATTATGAAATAAAGAACGAAAGAAAGAAAAAAGAAATAAAGAAAAAGAAAGAAAGAAGAAAGAAAGAAAATAAGTAAATAAATAAATACATCAAGAAAGAAAAACAGAAAGCAATAAATAACTAACTAAAAAACAAATAAAGCAATAAAGAAAGAAAGAAAGAAAGAAAGAAAGAAAGAAAGAAAAAAGAAATACAGAAATAAAGGAAGAAAAATAAATAAATAAAGAATCAATGAAAGAAAGAAATAAAGAAAGAAAGAATCAAAGAAGGAAATAAAGAAAGAAAGAAATCGATGGAAATTGGGTGAAAGAAAGCAATAAATTAAAAGAAAACAAGCAATTATGAAATAAAGAAAGAAAAAAAAAAGAACGGAAGGAAGAAAAGTCGGAAGGAATGATAAAAACGGAGATTGGGCAGTTGAAGAAAGAACGCATAAAATTGAATGAGAATTGGTTGAAAGGAAGAAAATCACGAAATAATAATAATATACATTTTTTTTCATTCAATGAATGCCGAAGGTTTCCATATGAAGAAACGGTTAGCGGCGTTAGCATTTCAAAGCTGGTGCCCCCACCAAAAAAAAAAAAAAAAAAAAAAAAAAAAAAAAAAAAAACAAACGTAAAGTAAGGTTTAAAGTAAATCTTAAAGTAATCCTTTTATCTAAAGTCAATTTAAAAACTGTGAACAACTGTGATATATAGGCGCGAAATGCAAAGACAAACAAAAAAAAAAAAATAGTAGAAAATTCATCTATACAGGGCGGATCAAAATTAGGTAGACAGTTGTTTAATTATATATATATAATAAAGTGACCTTTTACATTGACAGTTACTTAAACATGCTTCGCGTCGTGGTAGTGCCACAATTCGGAAACAGAGCTAACTTCACCGAAATTGTTTTTTTTTTCAACAAGATGCTGCACTTCTTTGTCATGCTTCAGCAGTAAGAGACTGCCTTGACCAAAACTTGCCACCACATTGTATCGGACAACGTTACACCATTGAATGACCATCACGTTCACCAGACCTAACAGCAACGCACTTCTTTTTTCGTGGTGGAAGCGTAGTAAAAAAAATAAGGTTTACGAGAAAAATCCCCCCACAGTAGACGAGTTAAAAAGAGTTCCATTTGGAAGCATTTATTGACATTGATGCTGATCGGAATTTGTGTCGTATTGTGTATAACGGTGTTCTGGAGTGGTTCGAGGAATGTTGCTAAGTTGAAAGAGGACATTTCGATTACGAGATAAACAATGTTAATGAAATGTAATTGGAATAAATAAATGTAAATGTAATAAAATGTGAAAAATAACTGTAAAGTGTAGACCTAATTTAGTCACACCTGTGTATATATATATATATATATATATATATATATATATATATATATATATATAAGAAAAATATAGCCTTAAGATGTGCTATATTTATGGGATAAAGTGCTCAATATCAGAGATAGATCACGTGTAAATATAAGTGAACAGAGAAGTCAACACTTAGAGGCGACAGTCTGTTTCATAAAATAAACGCAATCGTTGGCTGACGATTGCATATAGCATGAAACATGTAAGTGTTGACTTCTATGTTCACTTAAGTATTTTAAAATGAGAAATATATATACAGGTTGGGACAAAAGTAGGTATACAATTGTTTAATTACTTATATACTGGCGTGAATTTTGAGACTAACGTTTACTTACCTATGCTTCGCGACATGTTAGGGCTACAATTCAGAACCAGAGATAAATTCGCCGAATTTTCTTTTCAATAAGATGAGACACCTCCTCATAATACTTCATTAGCAATCTACCTTGACCAAACCTTGCCACAACATTGGATCAGACGACGTGGCCCGGACCTAACAGCAATTGACTTCTTTTCTTTTTTTTTTCGTGGTGGGAACGTAGTAAAAAATAAGGTTTACGAGAAAAATTCCCACAGAGTAGACGAGTTAAAAGAGTTCCACTTACTTGGAAGCATTTATTGACATTGATGTTGATCGGAATTTGTGTCGTACTGTGTATCACAGTGTTCTGGAGTGGTTCGAGGAATGTTGCTAAGTTAAAGAAGGACATTTCTATTACGAGATAAACAATGTTAATGAAATGCAATTGGAATAAATAAATCTAAATGTAAAAGAAACTGTAAAGTGTAGACCTACTACAAACAAGGAAAAGCATGCTTAACTATTATGTAGTAGCAACTCTTCTATAGGGTTGCCGTTGAACCTAGTTATGAGCGTCCTGGGTATGACGATAAACTACGCCCGCGTCCTGGGTAAGACGATAAATTACGTCTGCGTCCTGGGTATGACGATAAACTACGTCTGCGTCCTGAGTAAGACGATAAAATACGTCTGCGTCCTGGGTATGACGATAAACTACGTCCGCGTCTTGAGTATGACCATAAACTAGATCCGCGTCCTGGGTAAGACGATAAACTACGTCCAACAGCAAGGCCTCTGATCAGGAGGTTTTGAGGAGCGTGAAATCACCTCTTAATAGCTGGTGTTCCCAGGTCCACTCTGACCCGGGGTGGTAGTACCTGTTAGGGTCCCAGCTATGGGCAAATAGTTAGTCCCCAAACTGGGGGCAAAACACTTGGAAAGTGTAAAAATAGGTTTTAATAACAGCAACAAACATTTTGAGGAAAAATTATTACCAGCAATACACTATTACCAGCAATACATTTTTGAAGAAAATAAATATTACTAGTAATAAAAATCTTGTCGGTATTAAATAACCCATTGAGGTCGTAAAGCAAAACAAACCTAACTAACCTAGTTATGATGATTCTGGGTTCAATTTCTTTAGTGTCCATGGGTGCTTAATGGGCTAGTGTAGTGATTACATGGCGAATTGAAATGTAAAATTCATACCTATTTTTGCACTCGTAAAATTTTATCGCCCCCCCCCAAAAAAAAACAAACAAAGACTTGCATCAGTATTAAAAAACGTCAACTGTGTTTTAAAATGGTTAACTTGTTCTACAGGCAAATGCTGAGAATATCATGGAGGGCACAAGTGAGCAATTAGGAAGTTCTAAGGGAAACAAGAACTACAAGTAAATTGCTGATCACAGTAAAAAAAAAAAAAGCCACCCCAAGTTTCGAATGACGTATCGGAGACATTAAAAACAAGCGGGTATAGAAAATTAACTTCGTATTTCAGTAACTGTTAGGGGAAGCTAATTTCTTTCTCCTATAAAGGACGATAACTCAAAATACAACCGAGTTACTTCCCTTGTCTTCAAAAACGAGCGTGGAACTTCTAAATTAAATCTGTGGACCACTTGACAAGCATGTAGAATTCATGGTTTCAATCCAAACAAATATAAAATAAAGGTTGTTTTATTACGTTTTAAAATACACTTGTCTTTTATTTTCATTCGTTTTTGTTCATCCTGGGATATAACAAAAATGAATCGCCATCTTTTGACATCTACACCAACAGTTTCTTTTCTCCGCACTTCCCAACTGTGGAACTCCCTTCCGTTTCCTTGCTTCCCTTATAACTACAATCTTCAAAAATGTATATGCGAAATCAATCGCCATCCCGTTCATCTTTTGTCCTTTCCTCAATCCTCCCTATTCCTAGTCTTCTCTTTCACGTTCACGCGCTGTAAACTTCTACGCACTCGTGGCATTCCCGCCTTGCTTGGGATGAAAAAAAACAAAACAACAAAAAAAAAAACAAACAAACAAACAAAAACATTTCTAGTACCACGGTGTACGGATTAGTTATAACAAATCTCATATAGGAAATTAAATATGGAGGGTACTCGAGGTGGTTCCATCCAAACTGCAAGCTGCTATAAAACCAGAATATTAACCAAAGAATTCGAATCAAGTTTTAATTAACCGAGATTTTACGTTCGGTGTACTCTCCTTCGTTTAATGTCAATATTGAATCTATTTAAAAAAAAAAAAATGACGATTTTCCCGCATTTATTACATATAAATACCTACTGAAAGCTATTCATTAGAATAACTTCACAGCTTTCAAACTAGCCCAAGCTCTGTGTTACATTGTTTCAAATTCATGGATGATATATGATTACTTCTATTTGCAGTTTGACTAAATTAACTAAAAGTGAACGATACACTATCCTGCAATAATAGAAAAAAATGTGGTCGTTTCAAATTATGGCCAAGACTGTAATTTAGATCAAAAACCTTTCAAAACCCCTTGTATATATTGCATATATATTATTCGACGCGGAGTACTGGTTAGGATAATTACGACTGAGAGGCGAGTACGATTCTCACTGGGTGCTCCAGGCTTTCCGCCTATTGTCCCATTTAAGCTACGCTTAGCAAATCCCAATTTAGGCACTTGGACGTGGAGTAATGGTTACCAAGCTAGATCAATTGCGAGTGAGCCTGATTGAGCCTCACACACAAACAGACAAACACATACACTCACACGTACATACACACGTAGAAGACATGGAATCCACCGGGTAGAAACCTTTGACATTACAAGATCATTGTGCCGAATCTACTCAACACTCTCATGGGATATGCGAATAACATTAGCTATTTGATTTATAGTCATACGCCTGTCATCCATCACCACGTGATGAACACGATCAATGTTTTCCTTGGTGGTGGCAGTTGCAATATGTCCAGACCTTGGGTCATCTTCCAGACTCTCCCTTCCTCTCCTAAATTCAGCTGCCCACTTTTGCACTGTTGATAAATCTGAAGCGTCATCCCTTAATGTAGCAACCATGTCAGCATGAATGTCTGTTATATTCCGTGCTAAGTGAATAAATACTTAATACCAGGTGGATAATAGAAGAAAGGTTTATTGTATACAACCAGTACAATATGAAATACGGTACAGTTATACACACAAGTCAATCTAGTTGTGGGTGCCACTAATTGGAAGGTCAGATTTTCCTGCGATGTGATCAGCCTTACGTACTTTTGATCAGATGTCAGAAGACATGGCACCCACAAAGCAGAAACCTCCATCCTGCCAAGTTCATTGTGCAGAATATTCTCAACTTTATTTGATTTATAGTCAATCGCCTGTCATCCATTACAGTGTGGTGAACATTCTAACGTTTTCCTTGGTGGTGGCAGTTGCAGGACGTTCAGACCTTGGGTCATCTTCAAGACTCTCCCTTACTCCTCCTAAATTCAGCTGCCCACTTTTACACTCTGTCTATATTTCTGAGTTGAGGCATTATGTACAGTATTTACATTAGTCGGACTATTGTCCTCATCTTTGTCGCCATATTTGTCACAACGTTTCGGCCGTTGTACGCTCCGGTTTTCTTCAGGTGGTTGGAATTTTGAACTGAACCCTTTATTTCGATCATCCTACCTCAGTGGGGAAGTTAGGTAAATATACCCTCTTCTCGGCCTTTTATTTTTCAATGCGAGGTATCTGATCTCCTCTGTAAACAATCAACAAGACTGTGTATTCAAAATATGCGGCAGTGCCATCCTCATCTCACTAAAGAGTGTCGGTCGATGCCTGAGAGACATGCAACATTCTTTTCATTTATGTTCTGGATTTATCGACTTCCAGAGAGGTCTACTTCAAAGTTCAGCACAAATATATTTAAATTAAAAAAAATAATACTTATTGGTTTCTTATTTGCTGGTGCCAGACACAATTTATGCATGGGTAACCTGCGGAAAAAAATATCGGAAAATTGCCGATCACTTTGCAACCGTGATTCACACACGAAACCCACGCAGGCATATACACACTTACTATACTCGCTCATTCATATTCACGCATCCAGATTAACACATTTATGTATTAGGTTGGTGCAAAAATAATGACGTAATAATGTCGTTCTTTGACGTATTTTTTAACGTCAAAAAACGACATTATTACGTCATTATGTTTGCACCAACTTAATATTTAGAGATCCTTGATAAACTTTGGTTGGCTTTTACTTCTTTGTTCTTGTTAAGTATTTATTGTCGGTTGTAATTAAATACTGTTTTATTTTAACATTGAAATCTTATTATTAAAGGCCACCGTACGTCACAAAACAATCCAAGCAAGGCAATGAATCCATTAAGACGCAATGGGTTACTGAGTGTAAGAGAATTAAAAACTGGGATATTATTCCGTTAAGTTTGCAGACACAAAGGAGAATGAAAATTGAGTTCCCATAATGTTAATAAACTTCCTGAAGTAGAAGATGGTAGTGGATGCCGCGGGGTCTTCAGGCGCTGCACAACATGAATAACATTAATTCATAAAGTCTAGTTACCAAAGAGGGAACAGAACAATTACCATGAAAATATAGAAAAGTCACAGGAAAGCTACATTACAGCGACGGAAATGTGACTGAAGCCGAGATGCTAGGTCAGGACAAATGTCATTGCAGATTTGTCATATAGGAAGAAAATTAGTAACTACCGACACCGAGGTTCGATCGTGACACTCTGGATTTATGAATATATGTTTTCCGCCAGGTGTATAAATAGCGGTGTCAGGCTACTGACTGGTGTGATTAATGAGTCACTATTGAGTGGAACTATCCAGTCGAATTAGTGTGAATTATTGTGCGTCGATATTTTGGGCTTTGATTCAGGATTTAACGGATGTTAATCCGAGCCGCACTACTAACAAGGGATTAACTGAAATGGTTAATTATCTTTGGTTGACTTTTACTTCTTTGTTCTTCTTACGTATTTATCTAAGGTTGTAATTGCCGTATTTGACGGCATATAAGACATACAGGTGTATAAGACGCACCCCAATTTCAGCAGGGCAAATCAAGAAAAAATCAGTATTTCGTAAAATTAGTAAAATTATTAGTAAATGGTATCTAGCCCCCCACCCCACGAGGGTTGCATGTGGCACAAGGCCGAGTTTATCGTGGGTTTCCCGAGCCCGTAGGATCGGCCAAAAAATGCCCGTATAACCCGTATAAACGAGATCGGGTTGGTCATTTCTCCCCGAACGAGATTCTGCCCTTCGGCGGAACCTCGTCCGGGTTCCTTTCTGCTCAGAGGCAGAAAGTTCGACCGTCAAGTCGAGAAGCTGATGGCTTGATTATTAGTAAATGGTACAGCCTAGGCTTTGTTTATGGGGTATTATTTTGGTTAAACAACCACGATTACAATTAAACGAAAAATAATAGGAAAAAAAAAAAGAACATGAGCCTATAAAAACTTTATTATATCCAAAGGTAAGGAAACCAAATAAAAATCAAGCAATTGAGCAAAACAGTACAGTTACCATTAAAAAAAATCCAGTCAAAAATTTTCCATTATATGATCTGTACAACCTGCGTCTTGTAAACATTTTATTGGAATAATTAGGATATAAAAATTCTGATTGTATTTATACCAATGCAACCGAAAAGTTATCACAAGAAAAATATTAATGAAACAAATTGTTGTGGTACGATCCACCTAATTTCCATAGTGGAGTACCGACCATATAAATATGGTTGGTACCAGGAAGACGGGGAAGGAAGAAGAGATCCAATCCAGAGACTCTGCCCGACTGCGACTAAGTTAACCCATTCTACAGGAACGGTCTTTCCAAGAATATACCAAACCATCTGTAAATATTGTGTACACGTTCTTGTGTCAATACATTTTGTTTAAGTACATTTTGTGTTGTATTATTATTATTCCATGCTTTATTCAAGTTTCAACACAAATATATTTTACAAATATATAATTTGAATTTATTGTATATAATTTTAGTGAAACAAAGTACTAATATTAAACTTGATGAAATTAATATAATGAATATTATCAATAACACTTAATCTGCATAATAGCCTTTTAAATAATGACAATAGGTATATAAAAGTTACTCTAAAGTCAAAGTAAATAGGAGTTGCAAGGTAGCTAATTTAGGCCGGCTACCGCGAAGTTTAAGCATATATATGTCATATAAGACGCAGGGGAATTTAAATGATATTTTTAATGAAATTTTTAGTAAGAAAATGTGCGCTTTATATGCCGTCAAATACGATAAATACTGGTTTATTTTACCATTGAAGTTTTGAGTTATACTTAATCATTAACGGCCACCATACATCACAAAATTCCATAATACATTCTTCGAAAACACAAGACAAATAGAAGAGATGAAAAGATCCTAAAGAAAAACCAGAACTCTCCATCACCTGAACCATTCTACCCTACTTTGCGATGGCTGTGGACGTCTCTTCAGGTCCAACATAGGAATTATTTCACATTGAAGGAAATGTCGATGAGTTTACTAATATTCGGCAATGAGTTCCGCCAACGACGATTACGTAATACATTCAGTATTGTAAGAACGGAAAAAGTGTGGATCGTTAATTACAAAGAGAAAAATATGCTACTTCAGAATTTAATACTTTTTGTATTGAAAGAACGACAAAAAAGGATTATTTAATATTTTTCGTTTCAATTCCTTCAAGTTTCTTCTTGTTATATTCTTAAAACCACCTTTTCCTGATTCCTATTTTACCAATATTTTCAAAATGTGTTCCAATCACTCAATATCTTGTGTCTCTTTCAGGTTTAAAATTTTTTTCATTTTTCTTTCTTTTTTTTTTTTGACTATGATATTCAAAATACGTTATTCTTTTAACCCTATAGGAGTATTTAATAACTTTCGTATTGGAAGAAGAAACACATTGTAAAGCGTCAATGTTTTTTTTTAATCGCTTCACTCCAAACAAGGCATTAAAGCCACTAAGATGCAATATTAAAGTGTTAGAGAATATGAGAAAAAACACTATTAAGGAAAGAAAACAAAAGAACAAGAATTAAGAAGAAAAAAGATAACGATTGACATGGCATTCTCCCTATCCTTTATAGTTTTCAACAAGTTTCGTCCCTCTGCCATCTCTTCCAGACCACATACCTAAGCCCGGCAGGTATGTCTTTATTTCTCTCTATTCGACCTTTGAGTGTCTCTTTCAGGGTTATATCTTTTTTACATTTTTCATTTTTTTTTTTTTACAATGATATTCAAAATACGATATTCTTTTAACCTTATAGGATTATTTCGTATTGGAAGAAAGAACACATTGTGAAGCGTCAATATTTTCTTTAATCACTTCATTCCAAGCAAGGCATTAAAGCCACTAAGACGCAAAGTTAGAGTGTTAGAGAATATGAGAAAAAAACACTGTTAAGGAAAGAAAACAATAAACGAGCAGGAATTAAGAAGAAAAAAGATAACGACTGACATTGAATTTAAATTTTTGGAGGTCAAAGTTGACGGGGAAACAAGAAACCGGAAGAGAGTTCCACAAACGAGAAATGCGACAGAAGAAACTATTAGCATAGAACTTACGGTTACTTCGACTGTAAAATGATGACAGCTTGCCGTCAATCTAGTACTACGCTTAAATTCATAGCCTAAGTATCATAGAGTAAAGAAAAATATATATAACCAAAAAATATGCTATTCTTTTTAGATTCTATCGACAAATGGTGTCAAGATCGCTAAATGTCTTACTTGAAAATCTGGAAAAAAGAAAGTTAGTTTAATGTTTTTTTTTTACATATCAAAAATTTTGGAGGATAGATAATTAAGCTATAACACGATTTGGACAATTTTGCTGTTAAACTTAGTATGTATGTATATATATACATATATATATATATATATATTATATATATATATATATATATATATATATATATATATATAGAAAATACACTAAACATAGCTTTAATTTTACAAGAATTAAAAAATGCAAGTTACCTGTGATTATTGAACTCATTAGTCAGTAATATGATCATGAAAATTAACCAGTTAATGCACAACTTCCTTGCCACATTGAGAAGAGGAGGGTTTGATCTTATCTTAATCTGAAGTGTTTCTATTTTATGGTTGACAGATGGAGTCTTTGAAGTCAGGCCTTCTAAGTGGCACCAACTTAACTGAAGAAGAGGGACAAGAGAACAAATAAGTAAAAGTAAGAATTTGGGGTCCAGTGATAACAAACCGGACATTGATGATTTCCGGTTGCTAATCTATAATAGAAGTCATGTTTGTGATCAAAGAAGTTAGTTCTGGTCTGTCTCTGATGAAAAAAATATCTAACATGACACAGTGAATCCACTTTCCTAGCTGAAATTCATCCAATATACTTTCCAGTTCATGTCAATGAAGCCCGAGAAGGTGCAATGAGTCACTCACTTGTAGGTTAGCATCAGCCATACTGATGAACGGTAAAAACGGTACTCTCAGATGATTAAAAAAAGGAGTTTTTTTTTAGATATTAAACATTTTGATGGACAATTATCCCCTGCTGTTACACAATTTGGACAATTTTACTGTTACACCCAGTACACACACACACACACACACACACACACATATATATATATATATATATATATATATATATATATATATATATACCTTACACACACACAAACTAACAAATCATTGCTTGTATTTTACAAGGCTACAAGTACAAGTTACCCTGTGATTATTGAACTCTTTAGTCAGTATTTATGGCCGTGAAAATTACTCAGCTAATACAGTAAATTCTTATCTACATTGAGAAGAGCAGCGTTTGATGTTATCTCAATCGCAAATGGTTCTATTTTATGGTTGACAGATGGAGTCTTTGAAGTTGGGTGTTCTAAGTGGCACCGACTCGACTGAAGAGGCACAAGAGAACAAATGAGTAAAAGGAAGCATTTGTAGTTAAGTGATAACAAACCGGACATTGATGATTTCCAGTTGCTAGTCTATATCAAAATTCATGTTTGCGATCAAAGCAGTCAGTTCTTATCTGTCCCAGGTAAAAATAGAAAAAAGCAAAAAAAATAAATAAATAAATAAATAAATAAAAAACTAAAACAAACATTACAACAAGTTTATTGAGTGTCAGAGAATTATGAGAAAATGTAATATTAAGGAAAGAGGACAATAAAAGAACAAGAATTAAGAAGACAAAAAGATAATGATTGACATTGTATTTAAATTTTTGAAGATCAAAGTTGACGGGGAAACCGGAATCCAGCAGAGAGTTCCACAAGCGAGAAGTGCAATAGAAGAAACTATTAGCATAGAACTTACGGTTACGTCCAGCCATTTCAACTGTAATGAAACTTTGCCATCAATCTAGTAATACACTTAAATTCATAAAGTCTAGGTACCAAAATAAAGAAAAAAATATATATACAAAAATAATATGCTATTCTTTTTAACTTTAAATAAAACGAGAGTTGAGAGGAAAACAACGTTTCTGAATATAAAGCATATATTGAAACAATTCCCCATATGGAAGCCTAAAGTTTAATTCAAATCGTTTGTTGTTCTTTTTGGTTACCGTAGAAATATTTTCGTCAGACACAACCTTTTATCAATCGTTTGTTGGTCTTTTTGGTTACCGTAGAAATATTTTCGTCAGACGACCAATCTTTTATCAATCGAGCGCAATTTCTATTTGCTTAAAGGATTCTTCGATATGAAATATTTATTTTTGTTTGTATCGTTTTGCTCTTGGATATTTTTGAATATTAATCTGACTGGTATATGTTAATATCGCAAGACGCATTGCATCAACAACGGAAGAAAAATAAAATCAATATTACGTCATCGTCTCGTTTCTAATCTCGTGCTGCCGCCATTTTTCTCTTCTGGATGTCACATCAATGTCAGTCCACCATCTTCAAACAAATATTCCCTTCCATCCCACTACTACCACAGCACTGCTCGCTAAGAGCTTTTTATTTATTTTTTTTTTTGTCTTCTTAACAAAAGAAATAAACGTAAGAATTTTTGTAATCCTATGGCCGATTCTGTTATTTACTGTAAATATTAATATTCTTCCTGGTAAAATCATTTCGTTGCATGTCAAAGAAATGAATCAATTGTGATTTTAGAAAAAAAGAAAATATATTAAATCGATATTCATATTGAAGTAAAGTATATTTAAAAATTCTGGCAGAAATATTATTTTTTTTTCAATTTCATCCCGTCCTGGGTATTACGATAAACTACATCCGCGTCCTGGGCAAGACGATAAACTACGTCCAACAGCAAGGCCTCTGATCAGGAGGTTTTAAGGAGCGTGTAACCACCTCTTAATTGCTGGTGTTCCCAGGTCCACACTGACTCAGGGTGGTAGCACCTGTTAGGGTCACAGATATGGGCAAATAGTTAACACCCAAACTGGGGGCAAAAACAATATGAAAGTGTAAAAATAGACTTTAATACCAGAAATATACTTTGTAAAAATTATTACCAGCAATACATTTTTGAAAAAAAAATATTACCAGCATTTCATAATTTTTTTTTTTTTTTTTTTTTAAAAAAAATATTACCAGCTATAAATTTTTGAAAAACAAAGCGAAGGAAAATTATTACCAGAAATAGATTTTTGAAGGAAAAAATATTACCAGAAAGTTTTTTTTGAAGAAAAAATATTACCAGAAATAGAGTTTTGGAAAAAAAAAATATTACCAACAATGAAAATTTTGTCGGCATTAAATAACCCATTAAGGTTGATATACCGTAAAAGTAAAACAAACCAAACCAATTCATTTCATCTTTCGTTTGTTTTTATCACCATTTAAAATGCGGTTGCACAGTATTGTTTTTTTGGAAACATAAAACAGAATTGCAAATAATCTTAGTCGTTGAAATCTTATTAAGATAAAGAAAAATGTAACAGACAACAAATAAAGCAATCGTATTTATTTGGACGGCAGAGATCCCGAATGCAGAGAAACATAGTCTGTTATAATTAAATTCATCTCTTTAGACACGAAAGTAACAACAGAAAAGCTCTAACTGGTCATTGAGAGACAATTTTTATACTTCTTTTCATGTGCCGTGTCCTTTCAGGATGTAGGCGATCATGGCTCTTCACATAACCCTATCCCTTGTAGTTCTCAATACGTTTCGTCCTTCTGCCACCTCCTGTGGAACACGTTCTGTCATCCACTTGCTCAAGCCCGTCAGGTATGTTACACGTTCTTTTCCCTTGTCTCTCTTACTCGACCCGTGAGTATCAGATTCTCCAGGCCCTCCTTTCTCGCTACATGTCCCAGAAACTTCAGCCTCCTCTTCCTGATGTTAAGTATATGCCTCCTCTTTGTTTGCATCCTCTCCAAGACCTCATCGTTGCTCACACGCTCGGTCCATGATATCCTCAGCATCCTTCAGCAGAACTATATCTACGTCGCCTCGAGTCTCTTCTTCATCGTTAAGTAGACCGGAAGGACAGATGTCGCATGACAGCTCAGTACTCTTTTCTTTGTTACCAAAGAAATACTTTTATCCGTCAATACTCTGCCCAGCTTTTGGAATGCGTCCTTGGCCATCCCAATACGTCTACGGATCTCAAGTGTCGCACTTGCCGTCTTTTGTCAAAATACAGTTTATTTAATACAAGACTCGAAAACTAGAGTTAAAGAGCTGCTGTTAAAATGGTTATGATGAATGAAGTGCGTGATATAAATGAGACAAGAGGTCGAAGGAAGAACAGATTATGGGGATAGTTAGGACTGATGACGATTGACCCCAAACTTGAAGAGGTCAAGATTCTAGTTTAGAGATTGATTCATTGAATCGTTCTTTACGGTTTATCAATCCATTGCAGGTTATTTAAAGCGAGAAAATATTTTTAGATTGCAAGACTTTTTGAGAGAATAATGATTTGCTTATATAAGTCTTATTAATTAACCCATAGGTTGGGGAGATGAATTCATACTTTTCGCAAGGGTATTTGCGCGTAAGTGGATATAACGAAATCAGATGGAATTAGAACCCAGCACTCAGATTAACAATTCCGATCCATTACCTGTTAGACCATCCTACATCCAAGTATACAGCACAGGATATTACCTAGTGATCACCTATCTAGGTACTAACCAGGCTTGACGTTGCTTAATTTTGGTGATTGTACAGGAAATAGTGTTTCAACGTGATGCGGCCGTAAGACTGGGTCATTGTTATATATTGATTTTCTAAGCACTGCTTAGATGTGGCACAAGGCCGAAAGTAGGAGGTACCCAGTGAGGATCGAACTCACTAGTCAGTTGTAATTGTTCTAGAGAGACAAGCTTGCTAACCATTACACCACGCCGAGGTCCCGTGGGTCATTGTTATAATGGTTATTATTATTGAGGTGTGTGATATGAAAGGAAGAGGAGGTGGTAGGAAATTAAGGTTATGAGAATAAGGAGGATAGATAACCACTGACCTTTGACTTGAAGAGGTCAAGATTCAAGTGCAAAGGGTTACAGTTATAATGGTTATTATTACTGAGGTGTGTGGAATTGGTAGGAAGTGGAGATTATGAGGTAGATATTTTACAACTGATCGTTGTCTTCAAGAGGTCAAGGTTGTAGTCCTCGTGAAATAATCCATATGTGTGTTTGTACTACAAAGTTAGAGTTCTTGGGGAAATGGCTCTCTAAGTGTAAGTTTCTCCTCACTTTTGCAATATAGGGGAATATAAAGCTGATTCGGTTTCGTATAAGTAGAATGGAAGGCGTTGCCAAGGAATGGAGATGATCTGTATATTTGTAATGGAAACAGCGAAACGGGCTTTTGTGACGTCGTGTCTTCGGGAAATAGGCTAAAATTATGGATAAATATCCCAACTGCCTCGTCGGTCAAGGCAGAGAAGATTCTGGTCATCCGGGGAGTTGCGATATTTTTGCATCACTATATTTCTATGTCGGTAAGAAAAAAGAAAGATCACATCCACAAAGCATAACGTTTTACATTATTTACATTGTTCGGCCTGTGTCCTCATCTTTACTGATGAGAGAAGAAAAGTTCTCTGTAAGAGTAAACAAAGAAAATAAGAAGCTATTTTACCGCCTTCCTGCTGTGACGGGAAATGATGCTAGGTCATTTTTTTAATGTCGTGTACTCATACGCGTACACACGGACCAAAGACAAAAATTGCCCACTCTCTGTAACTCCAGTCAGGCTAAAATCGATATCTACCCATCAACCAACTTAATTTACTGAAATGAGCAAAGGTACTGCTGAAGGTCTGGTATCTCGAGAACAAGTCTCCGTGATTATATATAGAGGAGATCAAGTAACACACACTGACCCCGGCCCCCAAAAGCCGAGAAGCGATTATACTTACCTGACCCCGCACTAATATAGAATGGGACTCAAGGTCTTTTTTATCGGGGCAGAGAACCAAAACTGCCCACTTGCGACGACAGGCATCGATAGCAAATAAGTTATATTCTATAAATTTACATATGTTTGTGGCACAAGTCTGAGGGAGGTGGCGAGAAGGCTATTCAACACTGTCTATCCTACTCTTAGCTAATCCGATTCACGACCCATTCACTCAAACAATTGCCACAAGAACACATCACTGTCAAATCAATTCGAACATTTGCCAAAATAGCGCATTTTCAATGGGGACATAATAGGCACATTAGGGTAAACATTTCTGAATATATATATATATATATATATATATATATATATATATATATATATATATGTACAAATATATTTTTTACAAAGATCCATAAATTTAAATAACCTATTAAATGAGATTACTTGCATTATTTACATTATTCTCAACGTTTCCGCCGTCGTACGATCCGGCCTTCTTCAGGTGACTGGAATTTCGAATTGAACTCTTTATTTCGTCCACCGGGGTAGGTTGTTCTAGTTCCACGTGCCATGTCTCGGTTGTCTCAGTTATTCCCCTTTTACTTAACTCACCAAGTTTTTGGTTCACCACTGCTGTGGCCTGATATTGAACTCACTTCTCTTTGGGCCTAGACACTGGATCTAACCAAAGTCTTTATTCAATGGGTTATGTGTTTTTGAGGATACTTATAGTCTCAGAAAATTTCAGTCATATAAAATATGTCAGATATTTAAGATTAAAATGTCATAGTTTATGGCTGTTTATGGGATCAGTTTGTAGTGGGATACTGGTTAGTAGGGGAAATAAAAGTGAGAGATGGTGTTAGAGGGGCTGTAGTGGAAGATATGGCAGAGTAAGGCACCGTTACAGGAATTATATTATTAGGGGGAGGGAAGGGGAAACCGATGTGCTGACCTACATCCTAATGGTGACATGCCCAAAATTTGATTCAACGGGAAACCATAGAAATTAACGAAAACATGAAAAAACAATCAAGAGATATTCGGAATTACTGGTGCATTAAACTCGTCCATTTGAATATATATATATATATATATATATATATATATATATATATATATCGGTAGTAATCCGCTGGTATAATTTAGGTGAGTTCTATTAACACAACATAGAATTTGAAATATGTTCTTCGACTCACAAATCAGAGCTCAATGTTTATTGAAAATAAACAGAGCAAATTGTCTTGTCAACTGGAATTAAGATACCATTAGTTAATGACCATTTTCACATAGGAATTTTAATTTTAAAATTGGCATAATTTTTCAAAATGTTTATAATATCAGTTTGTAGTGGGATACTGGTTAGTTGGTGAGAGAAAGAGAGAAAGGGCGTTATAGGGGACTTAGTGGGAGATGTGGATAGAAGGACGCACCGTTACAGGGATTATATTATGGAGGTAGAAGAGCCTGGGTAGGAGGAGGAAGGAGGAAACCGATGAGCTGACCTACATCCTAATGGCCACACGGCCAAAGTTTGATCCAACAGGAATCCACGGAAATTAACGAAAATCTGAAAAAACAATCAAGAGGTAACTTTAATAAGATGAAAAGAGTTAATTCGGAACTATTGTTGTAATAAACTCGTCCATATATCAGAGTTCAAAGTTTGGGGGAGTGTTTTCAGATATTTGGATGGAATTTGGATATAGATATATGCGTACCCATTCGTTCGTTCAGGTTAAGAATACCTATTCACATAGCTATCCATACTTACATACACTTAGATATCTACATCCAGGATACACTACCTTGGCTTCAACTTTAAGCTATCCTCAGGTGATTTTTAGCAAAATTTGAATCACCTGATGATACTGTAAGGTTGAAACCAAGGTAGCAGATTCAACTGATCACCTGATTTTAAAGCTAAAAGCTTTACATGTTATTCTAACTTTTAATTTTTTTTTTTTTTTCAGACGTGTATTGAGCACTTTTTAATACCACTGTTTCCAGCGCTGATTCAACATTAACCTTATATATATATATATATATATATATATATATATATATATATATATATATATATATATATATATATTTTGAAGTCAACATTTGGAGGCGACAGGTAGTTTTCATGCTAGACGCAATCGTCAGGCCACGAGTGTTGTTGTGTTTTGTTTCCAAGAGGAAAAAGTCAACACTCGTGGCCTTACGATTGCGTCTAGCATGAAACAACTTATCGCCTCTAAATTTTGACTTCCATGATGACTTTTATATTTACACACGTTCTATGATATTGAGCACTTTATCCCATAAATATAGCACACCTTAAGAGTATATTTCTTCATATATATATATATATATATATATATATATATATATATATATATATATATATATATTTACAATGACATGGATCTATTTAATCAAAGTATTTTAAAGTCTCTTTTTTTCTCATTCTCTCTCTCTCTCTCTCTCGTATACGCACACAAGCAAACACACACACACGTAAAAATGCTGAGCCACCATTCTTTACTGATAATTAAACTTTTCTCAGCTCTACACGTGCTTTGAAATTAGTTGTTCCTAATTAGCGCAGAGATTTGAAACTAGAATCGTGATATTAACAAAAATGCCGTGTTCGCATTCTTGTTCTAGTGGAGGTAAAGAAAAATTAGATCCGCCGGGCGTAATGTATTTTCATCCACTTTTTCACTCGAAGGTTTTCGAAAAACACTACGCATGTCTCACAAAATACATTTGCCGACGACGATTCCCCTGCCAAAGACTTCCAATTACTTCCTAACTTTGGACATCCACCCGACGCTAAAAATTCCACTAAAATTGTTTGACATATAAGGCTACAAGATTCAGTTTTATGATATTATAAACCTGTCCATATATTGATTTTCTAAGCATAGCTTAGATCTGGCACAGGGCCGAAAGTAGGGGATACCCAGTGAGGATCGAACTCACTAGTCAGTTGCCATTCTTCTAGCGAGACAAGCTTGCTAACCATCACACCGCCTCGAGGTGCCCATAGACCTGTCCATATAAGGGAAATGAGCAAAACTCATTTTGTGTAATAAATTATATATTTATGCTTTGCGAAAACTTTAATAAAATTTTCCTCTTGCGCGATTAAAATAATTTGCTATCAAATTATTTCTGACAATCCAATGGCTTCGAAGAATTGAATTCATGAATTTCCGCATAGTACTAAATCGACAGCTCGGTGTAATCTTTTGGTTGTTGTAATTACGAGATGCAACCGTAAGTTCTATCCTAATAGGTTCTTCCCTCTTACTTCTTGCCTGTGGAACTCTCTTCCGAATTATTGCTTTCCTGTCAAATACACTCTATAAAATTTTAAATGCAACATCAATCTGTCTTTTTTAAACTGTTCTTTTATTGTCCTCTCTCTTATTTCTTAAATTTATTTCACACTCACTAACCTTTTACGTCTTAGTGACTTTATCGCCTTGCCTGGGATGAAATGATTAAATAAATCCGTTTCGAAATTAACTGAAATCTCGCTTGAAATCTCCTTTAGTTCTCACATATTTGGTTTATATTCAGAAAATAAGTTCAATGGTTAAAAATAGTTTTTTCCTGAGTGAAGCCTGTGGACCTTGAGAAAGACCATCCTTCGTCAAACAGTGTGGACTGGCGCTACACAATCAAAACCAACGAACTTTACCAAATAACATAGACTACATCACTTTGAAGACTGACAACAGCAGCAACAACTAAAATAGATAGCATGTGTAACTCGAAGAGAAATTAATGGCATTATCAAGATGTTGGCATTACACTCTACTTCAAATAAAAGTATCACAACGTTTCGGCCGTTGTACGGTCCGGCCTTCTTCAGGTGGTTGGAATGTCGAACTGAACCCTTTATTTCGCTCACTGGGGTAGACTGTTCTAGTTCCACGTGCCATGTCTAATAAATGTCAGTTACATCCTGTTAATTCACCTCTCAGTTCCTCATCACCTTAACCAGGTATTGAATTCACACTCTTTGGGTCTTGTCACTGGATCTAACTAACCTCTATATCCACTGTGTCATGTGTCCTTGAAATAAAGGGTTCAGTTCGACATTCCAACCACCTGAAGAAGCCCGGAGCGTACAACGGCCGAAACGTTATGATAAATATAGTAACAAAGATGAGGACATTAGTCTTAATAATGTAAATAGTGTACGTAATACCTCATCTCAGAAATATAAATAGATACTGAAGAAAGCTGGAGCGTACAACAGCCGAAACGTTGTGATAAATATAGTAACAAAGATGAGGACAATAGTCTTAATAATGTAAATAGTGTACATAATACCTCATCTCAGAAATATAGACAGATACTGAAAGGCCGAAACGTTGTAATAAATATGGCGACAAAGATGAGGACAATAGTTCGAATAATGTAAATAGTGTACATAATACCTCATCTCAGAAATATAGACAGATATTCAAATAAAAGGTTAGGAAGGAAACCCTATCAATAATGGAAAGGTCGATAACAGCTACTGGACTTGAGAAACTTGTTTTCCTGGAAAATTGTTTTAAGAGAAATATTTATAAATTTCAGACTGCAGCAGTACTGACTGTTTAGTCAATGAATTCATGAATGTTTCCTTATAAGGTAACGGTAAATATTACCATTAATGTTGCAGACACCGAACTTAAAAAGTGTTGTTTCTGAATTACATTGAATATATTTGAAATGCTAATGTAAACACCTATTAATATGTTGTATGTATATCTCTCAATCTATCTATCTACAAATTCATACAACGACTTCTGTTTCACCTACAGCAACAATAGCGGTGTCACCAACAAAGTTCTCATAATTTGAAGGGTTAGCATTCACAGGTAGTTTCAGGATCTTTACCTCTAACCCAGGGCGCCCTAATAGTACCTCACAATCCTACCAGGCTTTGTTGGTTTGCCATCACATTAACGGAAATATCCTATACACACACACACACACACACACACACACATATATATATATATATATATATATATATATATATATATATATATATATATATATAATGGAGTATAATTACACTGTACACAATAGTTGATTTCACTTATGTGCAATATCCCTAGAAAAGCTATGAATTCATCTCTTTATCTCCCATTATAGGTTAAATAGTAGGGTACACTGGGGTATTTAGCCTTGAGCAAAGTCAACTCTGACTTCGAAATCTAATGGCGGCCGTCTGGTAAGCTTGGTACACAGTATGTGCACCAGTTCTTTGTATTCGGTTCGTTCCAAAAGTATGGTTAATTCTGTGCATGTTTTCCCTTCATCTACATACCACGTCCCTTCAGGACATGGGCGATCACGGCTCCCCAAAACTTCCTATTCCTTGTGGGCCTTGGAAGATTTCCACTTTTATATTAAGGCTCCCGCCGCACCTTACACCGTCCATTCACACCAAGTCGACAGATCGGGGGTTCGCTTCCTTCCTCCGTCTCTCTTACCTTCAATATGCCCTGTGGTTAGTTATTCCAAAACCCCTATTCTCAATCTGCGCCCAAGGAATTTCAGCTGCCTCTTCCTGATTTTGAGCATAATTGTTCTTTTGTTGCAATTTTCTTTAAGACATTGCTTACTCGCTTCGTCATTAGAATTTTCAGCATCCTTCTGTAGAACCACATTTCTGTTACCTCGAGTTTTCTCTTCATCAGTGGGGAGATTTTCCAGCATCCACTGCAATATATGATCACACAGCAATCCCTCACTCTCTGTTTCTAACGAAATTTTTCTGTTTCTTAATACTTTGCTTAGCTTTTGGAAAGCATCTTTCCCTGATCCAATGTTCCATTTTCTATTTTTTTCTTAAAACACTTATTTAAACATCAGCATCTTGCATCTTGGACTTTTTCTTTTGCTGATGACCATACTTTATGTCTTCTTGCTGTTGAAAGTGTTGTGGTACACCCTCCTACAGTAGAATGAACTCTTCCTCCTCCTCTCAAATACAAACTGCGAGAGTCGGATAGACTAAGTGAAGCGGAGTAGTAGACGCAGTACTAATCTACTTATTACTAACACTATTGTTTTGTATATATCTTCAATATACTTTTTCAACCTACCTTCGTCTTCCGTGTCTTTCTTTCTGGCCCCTAAACAAGCCACAACAGAAAGTTAGTCCGTTCTTCTCGCTTTCTTCTACTTCCCTGTCTCGGAATTCTTGTAGTTTTCTTTCCGAGTTGCTCGTCAACACAGTGTCATCTGCGTATCTTATATTGTTAAGATTACACCCACTGATAATAAATCCTGTTAGGGTCTCCAGTTCCCTTAGGATAGTGTCACTATAGAAGTTGAATCAATCTGGGAGAAGACATATCCTTGTCTCACTCCCCTTTCTATTTTTGTGTAGCTACTCAATTCATTTTCTATCTGTATGTAGACGATTTGCTCCCAGTATAAGATCTGGATCATCCAAACAATATTTTCCAAATGGATCTAGTTTTCCTAGCAGTTTAAATAGACTCTTGTGCCGTATCTCTAAACAAAATATCCTGAGAATAAATATAAAAATTGGTCAGAATCTCAATATAAACTGATTCTGAGTATAAGTGTTCTTTTTGTTGCCATTTTATTTATGATTTCTTTGTTACTTACCTTGTCCATGGAATTTTCAGTATCCTTCTGGAGAACCACATTTCTGCTGCCTCTAGTATTTTTCTCATCCGTGGGGTGATTGCTCAGCATTCACTGCCATATAAGAAGATGGATAATACATAGCAATCCAGCACTCATTTCTTTGTTTCTAATTAAATTTTTCCATTTCTCAGCACCTTACTTAATTTTTGGAATGCTTCTTTTACTAGTCCAATGCAATATTCAAATCTTGATGTTACATTTTCCATCCTCTGTTAAAAACAATTCCTAGATATTTGAACTTCTGCAACTGCTTGATGTTAACAAACAGTTTATAATTCACATCATTGGCTTTTTTTTTGATTACCATATTTTCTGTCTTCTTGCAGTTAATAGTTAGTCCATTCTTCTCGTTTTCTTTTAAGATTAAGCCCCCCCCCCCGATAATAAATCTCGGTAGGGTCTCCAGCCCCCTTAGGATAGCCTCACTGTAAAGGTTTAATAAATCTAAAGTGAATACACATCCTTGTCTTACGCCATTTTTTTTCCATTTTCTATCCCTATGCAGGCGTTTTGCTCCCAGTATAAGATCTGGATTATTCTCACATCATTTCCAAATAGATCGACTTGTTCGAATTGGAAATTGTTCCAATGACTTCTACTCTATGGTATTTTGATCACATTGAATTTAACATACTACAAGATTGGAAACTGGGTGTTGAATTATCTAGGTGTAACCGTAACTTCCGTTCTAGTAGTTTATTTTCCCGCACTTTTTATCTCTAAAACTCTCTTCCGGTTTCTTGTTTCCCTGTCAACTACAAACTTCAGAAATTTCAATGTGATGTCAATTGCCATTTTCAATCTTCCTCATTGCCATTCTTATATCGCCCTTTCTTCTTACTAGTCTTCTTATCTTCTTTTTTTTAGGAATCATTTGCGTCTTAGAGGCATTGTCGCCTTGCTTGGGGTGAGAGATAAAAAAGCATATCGCACAATTGGACCCTTTTTATTTGTTTTTGTTGTATCCTTAAAGAGGTTATAAACAGACAAAGATGTCACACAAGTGAAGGAACAACAACACATGCATAGATGAAAGAAAGAGAGGATTATTGTAAAAGAGAATACACTACTGAAAGACAGGGAATCGGGTGGCAGGCTAGTAATTCCCGAAGCAAAGATATCTACCAACCGCCCCACACGGTCAGATGTGGCACAAGGCCGAATTTAATGTGGGGTATCCGAGCCCGTAGGCTCAGCCAAAAATTCCCCGTATAAAACGGAGGCGGGTAGCTGTTTCCCGAGACGAGATTATGCCATTCGACATAGACTCGTCTGGGGATCCTCACTGGCCGGAGGCAGAGAGTTCGACCAGCACAGCTGGAGACAAATCTCCAACTAATTGCCGAAGCAAGGTCATTTACCTTACATCACCGCGAGGCAGGATGTGGCACAAGGCCGTTTTTAATGCGGGGCAAAACCGAGCCCGTATAAAAATTCCCCGTAGGCCCCGTAAAAAAACGGGGTCGGGTAGCTGTCTACCACCCGAGACTAGACTCTTCTTTTCGCATAGCCTCGTCTGGGTTCCTCTCTGACCGAAGGCAGAAAGCTCGACAAGTTTAGCTGGAGATGAATCTCCAACTAATTGTGATCCCCAGGTATATCCCGTGCTCACCTAGGGCACCTCGAGGCGCTGTAATGGTTAGCAAGCTTGTCTCGCTAGAACAATTACAACTGAGTCGTAAGTTCGATCCTCACTGGGTGCCCCATACTTTCGACCTTGTGCCACATCTAAGCTACGCTTGGAAAATCACTATATTCCGTGCTCATTATATATAGCTACTGATGTAGTCAGTACACGTAGGCGATAAGGAGTCTGGAACATGTCATTACACTTCCCCCTGCGTTAATTTCCAATGAAGTTTTGCTCAATATCTCTTCTTTTGGGGGATCAGCACATAATTGTTTGATTTTTTTCCTCTTCCTAGTACTTTTGCGTCTCACCAGCACAAAAGTTTCCAGCCTGGATAAATTCCTACTTTTACTCTATAGCCTGACCCTCATAGAGTCATATTATTTACACCTGCAATATTTGACATTATACTCCTCTGATTTGAGCATGTATAAACTTGTAACAAGAACCAAAATTACGCATTAATGTTTTCTCGTAAGGTTGGCGGATGTGCAGGTGGTGTAATAGCGGCTTTTAATGAGAAATTGGTGAGTTCGAATTCCAGTCAACGTCGTTATATTCTCTTACGCGGAAATACCCTTAGGAAACTACGGGTTAAATAGTAAGTCTTGTATCGGGAAAATCATTATTCTCAAAAGAATTGTTAGTGCAATATTCATTCGCAAAAAAACAAAAAAAAAAAAAAAAAGAAGAAAGAAATATTCTTGCGATCCAAAATACGTTTCGGCTTTAAATAACCCACGAAAGGTTGATAAGCCGTAAAAACAAATTAATCCATCAACCTTAGGATCGATACACATAGCTCCCTTTTCTCGATCCGCTTCAATAAATAAGAATTATTCAAATTATTAATATCGGTGGTCTGGTTGCAACATGTTGAAAGTATGGAAAGGAAAATCGTCCGGTTCACACTCCTTCCCAGTCTTTTGAACAGGAGTAGGGATTTATCACTTGTTTCCTGTTTAGTAATGGGTTTCCGGTTCCTTATACACTTATTTCATTTTCTTTCATTCTCAGTAGCCCTTTGCGTCTTAGTGGCATTGTCACCTTGCTTGGGGTGAATTTATTTAAAAAAAAAAAAGTAAATAAATAATAAAGTAAATACGTAACGAGGTTAAACGAATTTAGAATCCAGAACGATTCAGATCATGGAAGTATTTGACTTGGCGAGAATACGGAGAAGAGAGTTGGCGATTTGAAGGCAGTTATTCCCCCCTTGATCTCTGACATTATTGTAATAATAATAAAAAGGAATGGAATTTGAAGGCAGTTATTCCCCCTTGATCTCACTTGGTGACATTATTGTAATAATAATAAAAAGGAATGGAATTCAACGTGTAGAAAACATTTCATGTCAACATCTCGCAAAGAAACCTAGTAACCATCACAAACTCAGCTTAATCCGGGTCTTTTGTTAGCTGAAGTGTTTTGCTTACCGCAGAGGTAGAAATAAAATGGAAAAGACATTAGTGTAAGCAGTTGATGTTACGACTAGCTTTGCGCCGACAGATTGTTACATAACGCCATGTCTAAGCTTGTGGAAAACATGACTTAAAAGATACACATACGAGAGATTGAAATTTTTTTTTTTATCAGCTGCCTTTTTCTCATTACTTCTACAGTTTGTGGGAAGAGATTTTTGTAAGATAGTGTTTCAGGATTGACTGAAAATATTCAAGTCTCTCGTTGCAAGTAATTTTTCCCCCCGATCTTAAAGTTCACACGTCCTTTTGGGCAATAACATCAGATGTTAATTTGAGTATTGAGCTTTATTTGGGTTTCTTTATATGAATCATGGAAGCGCGGATAGTATAACGTTTATCGGCGCGGAAAGTGAATTAGACGTGACAAGTTCATATCCAGGTTTCTTTCACTTCGCGCTAAAGCCGTTGGGGGAAAAAGGGCATGATTTCATCTTCCACCAGCTATCGGTTAAATATCAGGGCAAACTAGACTCTCTTTCCTAGAGTCTAAGAGAAGGAAAACTCTGAATTTAAAAACCAACCCGAAGAGGGTTGGTCTCCGTCTGTCTACCTTGACCTAGACGCACTACTAAAGTTATGCCGCAAAGGTGGTCTCTCTACGATCCTTATGGCTTACGGGACTCAAGAAAATATGTACATGCCAATTATATTTGATTCTTTCGATGGTGACTTATAATCTCCTTGAGTTTCTCCAAAAGTATTTTAGCTTTCTTTCAGATGTTATTTATTGTTATTACCATTTCTCTTTGAATTTCTGGAATTATTTACCATTATTTACAGGTGAGCTATTGTCATCATTTTCGTTGTTGTCATTACAGCGTTTCAGCCGTTATACAATCAGGCTATCATCAGCTGATCATTGATCCGATTAACCTTCAGAAAATGTCGAACTGAACCATTTATTTAACAAATAACTGAACAGTACTAAAGTACTAGAAGCGAGAAGCAAGAAGTTAGCAAAAGGCTATTTACTATTGCCCTCATCTTATTATTATTATTATTATTATTATTATTATTATTGTTGTTATTATTACAACGTTTCGGCCGTTTTGCCATCCGGACTTCATCTGGTGATTGTCGATTTGGGTAAACTTCAGGGAATTTCGAGCCGAACCCTTTGTTGCATAGCCCCCTCATGATTGGGAGGTCTTGGTCACTGTGCCAAATAATTATAAATTGCTTCTCCCTCCTCGTTCTGGGGAGGTCTTGGGCGAAGGTGTCAATTCGATCATAAAGTTGCTTCCTCTTTCACGGCCGGCAATCGCTAGATGTTCTAAGTCCAGAGATTAAAGAACTTCAACACAGGGAATTTTAACTTAGCTATTTTTATTAACGTCGATGTATACATTTCTAATTAGCCAGAGGGGTTGCTCTCCCTCCACTGAGAATCCGTTTCAAACATGAAAAAATACGTTTATATTGTTCGACAGTTAAGACACAATTCCCTGAAAACATTTCTCCATCTATCTTTCTCATGCTAGATCAACCAATGAAAATCGACTTCCTTTATTTTGTTTTGTATCTGGTTCCTAAGGTCAACCCCATGAAGTCAGAGCAGAGATACACTTTCCCCCTAAAACTAATAATCTGCTAAACTATTATTTAACACCTTTACGGATGAAGATTGTTCGCGCCACGCTGTTGTGATATTTATAATTCATCCCATAAGTTCTGTCCGAATTTTGAATATAGAAAACAAATGACCAAATGTTACATTTAATTACAGATTCAATCAACAATATATTTTCCCTGATTATCTATGACTTCCTTCCATCTATTAACAAGCTTACTAATTCCATTACTGCAAAATTCTTTTGGCTTTGATTCGAAGAACTCACAAATGTCAGTTTTAACCTCTTCCTGTGTTACAAAAGCTGTTTCTTCCAAATGATTCTGTAAGCTACGAAACAAATGGTAGTCTGAAGGATCGGGAGAATAAGGTGGATGAGGAATTTTCTCCCAACCAAATTCTTCGATCATTTGTGACGTGATTCTTGCTGTGTGGGGTCGCACATTGTCCTGATGAAACATCACCTCTTTTCGATTCACTAGAGCAGGTCTTTTTTTTCCTCAAAGCTTGGTTCAAACGCTCTAATTGCTGACAGTATATTTGAGCATTAATTGTTGCATTAGGTGGTAAGAATTCAAAGTGCATTATTCCTTGGCGATCCCACCAGATTGAAAGAAGAACCTTTTGCCCATGAAGTTTCCTGTCTCGGCTGTGGCTTGGATGGGGTCCTTCCCTTTACAGAAACCACTGTCTACGACGCTTAACATTTCGATAAAAGATCCATTTTTTTCGCCAGTCACAAGTCTATCCAAAAAAGGTGAAACAAGTTGGCGAGAATGGAGAGAAGAGCAGATGTTAACTCGGGACTTGAGGTTGTTTTCAGACAATTCATGAGGCACCAATTTTCCAAGTTTAGGAACTTTTCCAAGTTGTTGAAGATGACGATGAACTGCTTTATGGTTTGAACTGAGGACCACTGCCAATTCATCAACTGATAAAGCAGGATTTTCTTCAAGGTCTGCTTCAAGAAGTTTTTCATCAAACTCAACTGGACGTCCGGTTCGATCTTCATCTTCAAGGGTGAAATCTCCACCTCTGAATTTTGCAAACCATCTTCTGCAAGTTCTTTCACTCACACATTCCTCTCCATAAACTGAGTGAATATTTCTAGCCGCTTCGGCTGCTGAGTGTCATTTCTTGAACTCATAAAGCATTATGTGCCTCAAATGATTCTTGGGTACTTCCATGTTAGCAGGGTTTTAATCAAACAAAATTTAATTTTATTGTTCTCTGAAATAAAATTTGATCAGTTTAAATGCATCTAAACATAAAAATAATGTTCAGGTGTCTGACACCAGTATTGTTCAATGGAGTTACTATAGATGCATCTGCGATTACAAAGTCTCTACTACAACGAGCATTACAAAGTGACAATTAGTATTTGTTAGCATTACAAAAGTGGCAACGAGTGTTCGTTGAAATCACAAAACTCAAATGGCATTGAACTGGGATCATATCCCAGTTGATTCACAATCAAATGACATTGAACTGAGACCAAATTTCAGTTTAATTCACTCTCAAATGATATTGAACTGAGATTAGAATTACAATTGAATTCATTCTCAAATGATATTGAACTGAGATTAAAATTACAATTGAATTCATTCTCAAATGACATTGAGCTGAGACCAAATTTTAATTGAATTAATTCACAAATGACATTGAGCTTCTTCATAGTAATGTTCACCCAGTACGAATCCCAGGAGCCAGTCGAGGTAAAGTGTGGTGTTGTGTAAGCGTAAGAGAAGTCAAGAAGTGCATTTTACGTGGTTATGTGGGGAAGTTAGCTGTTAATCCTAGACTTGAAGAGGTTGAGATTATAGTGTTCGGGAAAACATCCTGCTAGGTGTGTTCTCCACAAATGATCAATTCTTGGGAATTACTTCTTACTAATGCAAAAAGAAGGGCATGAGAATCCTTGTGTACGCGGCATGACGAGTTCCCAGTTGTAATGGTCAGGGCTGGTAGAACCAAGTAATGTAGCTCTTCAGAATATTTGCCATTGAAATAGCGATGGAGTAGCGAGAGGCTTGTGACGTTTCGTCTATGGAAAAAGAGTTGTAGAGTGAAAAAATAAATTTATTAAGCATAGGGCTGCGTAAATACTTTTGAATTCTATCAAGGTAGGTTAGTAAGAATTGGACAGCTGCAGACCAGAAATGGCAGCAATACTCAATTTGTGGTCTGATCTGTCTCTTGGAAAGATAAAGTATGTCAGGCGATGTAATAAACTTTATAATTTTCCAGGCAGCTTTAGCAATAGATCTGTTATATACCGTACCTATGAACACTAATGGGTATGGCGCAATCCTCATAAATACGTTGGACACTATTATAAGTGGCGGTGGAGTAATATGCTGTCTATGTAGTACACCGTTAGCTGTGGTTTACCTACTGCACGCCGCTGGTGAGTATTGTGTTTTGTTGATGTTATAAAGATTACCATTTCATTTCCAACATCCATTTTGGTTATTCTTCATTCAGTAACTATTCCTAGGTTACAACACTATGAAAATGCATTGGAAAGTGATTTTACTATGGAAATGCATTGGAAAGGGATTTTATTATGAAAATGCATTGGAAAGGGATTTTATCATGAAAATGCATTGGAAAGTGATTTTAGTATGAAAATGCATTGGAAAGTGATTTTATTATGAAAATGCATTGGAAAGTGATTTTACTATGAAAATGCATTGGAAAGTGATTTTACTATGGAAATGCATTGGAAAGTGATTTTATCATGAAAATGCATTGGAAAGTGATTTTAGTATGAAAATGCATTGGAAAGTGATTTTATTATGAAAATGCATTGGAATGGGATTTTATTATGAAAATGCATTGGAAAAGGATTTTATTATGAAAATGCATTGGAAAGGGATTTTACTATGAAAATGCATTGGAAAGTGATTTTACTATGAAAATGCATTGGAAGAGGATTTTACTATGAAACTGTATTGGAGAGGTATTTTACTATATGTTATATACCGTACCTATGAACACTAATGGATATGTCCCAATCTTAATAAATATGTTGGACACTATTGTAAGTGGATGTAATATGCTGTCTAAGAAGTCCACCACTAGCAGTGGTTTACCTACTTCAGACCGCTGGCGAGTATTTTATTTTGTTCAAGTTATAAAGATTACCATTTCATTTCCAACATCCATTTTGGTTATTCCTCATTCAGTAACCTTTTCTAGGTTACAAAAAGATCGTATATATGAGTTCCATTTGA
>CAHIKZ030001303.1:722500-725000 GCA_903632075.3 Acanthosepion pharaonis | reverse complement strand
AACTAAATCATATTTCTGCATCTAGTAATTATGTTCACACAAATATATATAAAAGCTGAGTATTATCTACCATGTATTCAATTGCGAAAGCAGAATAACATATTTTTATTACTTCAAAGCTCCCCAGAAAATGAAATTTCGGCATTAAATGACCCATAAAAGGTTGATATGCCGTTAAACAAACAAACAATTGTATGAATTGAACGTTGTCAATTGCCTTTTGTTTTTATTTTTTTCTCTTTTGGTATTCGCAACAGGGATTTTGTTTATATGTTCGTTTCAAGCTTTACGTCTCTTGACTTTATTTTAACCTCTTGTTTTGTTTTGATTGTCTCATATGGGATTTTCGTTCCTCTCCCAAATCCAAGACAAACTGCTCCGTGTTTCACTTTGGCCAAAATGACCAGTGAAAGTTCATATTGTCAATTGTTTTATCTCTTCTCCTATGAGGTGGCGAAACAAACCACGTGGTAGCTCCCTACTTCACCGCTATCTTCGCAAATCACGTAAGCTGATATACCCTAAACTGCGATGGGAGGGTCGGGCATTTCAACTCTCAATGGTTTTTCTTATTTATATCCAGTGGGGGTGGGGGTTAGTCAGGCTATGCTGATGTTCTCAATTTCAATATTTCTGGCAAGACGTAGGTTTGAACAGACTGGCTTTATTCGTATCAGAATATTTTCCCAACAGTTTGTTTATATAAAACCGTAAGAAATCAGTCTATAAAAGATGGTTGCTTGGTTGGTCCCTTGATTTCTGGGTTTGTCTGGGTACGATGTTGGGTACTTTCTTGAAATATTTACTTGCCACCCAACGTGGGCAAGATGCGACACAAAGTCACCCATAAGCGTAAGAAAACCCAGACGTCAAGTAACATGATTTTGAGAAGCACTTTTTGGGCACCTCGAAGTGGTGTAATATATAACAAATTTGAAGTCTAGAACAATTACGACTGAGTAGCGAGTTCGATCCTCACTGGTGCCCTATACTTTCGGCCTTGTGTCACATCTGAGCTACGCTTGGAGAAGCACTTCAGTATATCTACAGACATCAGCACCTTTCTTTAATCTTTCCGTTTTCGTATAATTTCCACCCTATATAAGGCAAAAGAGACACTCAAGGTAGAGGGTTACTATAGGAGCTTCTTTATGATTGTTAAGACTAAGCGGTAAGATATTTATGAGGATATATGGGAAAGATAACGGTTAACCCAGAGGTCAAAATATTAGTAGACGGGAAAGCATCCTCTCGGGAGCCTGTTATTTTTCTTTAAATACAGTGAGAGAAAGAGAGAGAGAGAGAGAAAGCGAGAGAGTGAGAGAGAATGAAGAAAGAAAGACAAAGAGAGAGAGCGGATATAAGTAATATTTGTTTTTTATTTCGGAGATTGGAAGCTCTGGTATAGGGGAGGGGATATTTAATGGATTGTGCCGCTCTTTAACTGAACGAGCCGAGTTCGAATTCCAGTCGAATCCATTATATTCACTTACGTGTTTATACCATTGGGAAAGGTATGAATCCTTTTCTTTTTCCCCATCTATGGGTAAATATCAGGACAGACCGGGTTCTATAGCCTTGGATGGCAACTGGTTTACCACAGAAAGAAATGGCAACCTGCTTGCGGGAAAAAAAAACACTCGTCAGTCATGTATCGAAAGATATAATCGCCTAAGCGTGTATTTAAATTGGCATATAACTGACTGAAATATAAAAGTTTGAATTTAGCGGTAATGTTTGAATGAAGTTCTGACAACTGAAAACCCTTTCTCACTATTTTCATTGAAAATAACTACCGTAAATTCATTAGAAATATATTTAAAGTATGCATATGAAAGCCTTTGTCATAATTGAATAAATTCATGACCGCATGCAATCCACTTTTTCCAGATTGTTTAATGCACTTTGTTTAATCCTCTTCTTCTCTCCCCAGCTATGGGTAAAGAGCAGGACAGTCTGGGTTCTATTAAAAGGATGGCAATGGTTAATGCAGAAAAAAATGGCAACCTTAAGAATAAAAAAAATAAATGCCTTATCAGTCAAAAATCAAAAAATACATAATCGCCTAATATATATCATATATATATATATAACTCATTGACTGATATATAAATTACCAAATTCAATATTTTAATAATCGGCGGAAATTATCAGGATCCATTTTGACATTATATATTGCATTTTAAAGAGAAAACAAACATTTTTATTCACTAAAATTTCAACTTTTGCCATTTTATAATTCCAGATTATGTATTTACATATTCTTGATAAAATACAAAAATAATCCTTGCCTTTTCTATAAATACTTTCATGGTAATTTTTCTGATGAACTTTCGTCTGTGGTACCTAGACTTTATGAATTTAAGCGCAGTACTAGATTGGGAGCTAGGTCTCATCATTTTACAGTTGAAGTGGTTATATGTAACCGTAAGTTCTATGCTAACAGTTTCTTCTCTCGCTGTTCTCGCTTGTGGAACTCCCTTTCAACATCTTGTTTTCC
>CAHIKZ030001303.1:685000-700000 GCA_903632075.3 Acanthosepion pharaonis | reverse complement strand
TTGAATTCAGAGTTTTCATTCTCCTAAAGTGGTTGCTAACGGAGGCCAAAGATTCCACCTGGGTGGGAGAGAAGATAGAACCATACGTTCCAAGTTGTGCAAATGTGAACGCAACAGTATCAGTTAATATTTGAAGCTTAGTCTGTCATTTATGTAATAGAGTGGCAAGTGATTGGCCTATAGTTTTTAATTCAGACAACTTTTAAACAGTTTTTAATTTGGACAGCTATTAATTTAGACAGCTTTTAATTTAGATCACTTTTAGACAGTTATTAATTTAGACAGTTTTTTGACAGCTTTTAATTTAGACAACTTTTAAACAGCGTTTAATTTAGACACCTTTTAATTTCGACAGCTTTTAATTTAGACAGATTTTCATTTAGACAGATTTTAGGTAGATTTTAATTAAGCTTTTAATTTAGACATTTTTTTAATTTAGACATTTTAAAATTAGACAGCTTTTGATTTAGAAAACTTTTAAACAACTTTTAATTTAGACAGCTATTAATTTAGACAGCTTTTAATTTAGAGAACATTTAATTTACACATTTTAAAATTAGACTGCTTTTAATTTAGACAGTTTTAGACAACTTTAAACTTAAACAACTTTTAAACAGCTTTTAATTTGGACAGCTATTAATTTAGACACCTTTTAATTTAGACAGTTTTTAGACAGTTTGCAATTTAGACAGCGTTTACTTTAGATAACATTTACGCAGCTTTTTATTTCGACAGATTTTAATTTATACAGGTTTTAGACAGCTTTTAATTTAGACAGCTTCTCATTTAGACAACTTTTAGACGCCTTTTCATTTAGACAACTTTTGGGCAAAAATAATTTAGACAGATTTTAGGCAGTTTTTTATTTAGACAGCTTTTAATTTAAACAGCTTTTTAATTTAGACACTTTCCAGTATTTGTAATATATTCTTATTGATTAAAATTGTTTAACGGTCTACTAAGATCTGAAATATACTATCAGGGAAATTATAGCGATGTTTGAAGTGACGATAAATTGCACTCTGTTGAGAAGGTAATTCGGCGAGAAAAACACGTGGTAGCAAGACCAATGTGCATGTTTTTTTTTTACTAAGTGATTGATTCATTAAATATTTTCCAATAGTCTTAATCAAGGATCTGCAAGTTATATCATTCTAAACCTCTTCCCCGATGATGACCGATGGAACAGTTGAACGTACTGGGATACACCTTTCTTCCTAGTTTAACTATAGATTGTTTATTCGCAACTTTCCTTAATTGATTCGCGAAAAAGTTGCCGAAGAGTACATTTTCTTTCAGTTTTTTTTCTTGAGTGCGCAGGGCAGTAGACCTTATACACACTGTTTAAAATTAAGAAAAACACTGGTATCCATTAAAAAAAGTTTGAAATAATAATAATGACAGCTTAAAAATAAATCCATTAACTTTTCAGAAATATACATATATATATATATTTCTGATATATATATATATATATAAATAAAGACACACACATATATATGTATATATTTGTACATATTTGTATATATATATATATATTTGTGTGTTTATGTATATATATAATGATAATTATTAATATTAGCAATTAATATACGCAAAATTATATAATTAGCGATAATTAACAGTTTTGAAAGAATCGATAATTGCACCCTCAAGAAATTTTTGTTAGTTAATTTTGAAGTTAACTTCTCTTTTAATAATTATAGAATTCTTAAGATAGAAGTTGTGGTTGAAATTGCTATCCATACATATCTCTCTCTCTTTCTCCCCCCTCTCTCTCTCTCTCTCTCTCTCTGTCTCAGTTTAAATATACTTTGGGAGATTGTATCTCTCACAAAACATGTAAGTACATATGTTGACGACAACATTAACAAGACGTCTTACCCTTACTTTGTCGGATAAATGTTCTATCGCACAAAATATTCCTGTCCACTTCCACAATACAAGAAAATACTTGTTAACAACACCAATATACTAAGAAAATAATGAACAAAATCTTCAATTTCTCGGGGCCCTCTATAATCAAAATCAACCAACAAACACTCAACAAAATTTATTACGAGTGTAGTTGCAAAGTTTTAAATTGCATTTGACCAACATTTAATGCCATTTTGTATCTTCACCATCTCTGGTTAGATCCCTTATATTGTGGACGCTTACAAAAGTAACATAACTACAACGGATAAAATTAATATATATATATATATATATATTAACTTTTTTTTGACTGTGTGTGTTTTTGCTTTCCTTGCTGACAATGTGTAAATGTTCTCAGCATATATTTATAGAAAAAAAATAAACAAAAAAAAAAACACAGTAAAAAAAATAAAAGAAAACAGTTACTAATATCCAAAAAGAAAGTTTTAAAAAGTTTTAAAATTTTGCAATTTCGTGTACCATGCACTATTTTTTTGTTTTTCATTAACTGCCTTGATAAAATCGGATAACGAAACATGTCAGCAAAAAACTAAAAAAAAAAAAAAAACAAAAAAAACCCTGTTTTCCTATTTTCATTTTATTCAAATTTGACTTTTCTATAGATATATTCTGAGAACTTTTACACACACACACACACACACACACACACACATATATATATATATATATATATATATATATATATATATATATATATATATACGTTTCATTGAATGTTACCATGAGAAAACACTGTCATTCTAAGAAGATCTAAAAAGATAGTTCAACCAAAACAGAAGTACTTTATATAAAGCGGTTTAAGCCATGTTTCAAAGTTACCTTTCAAACTAAGTGAAACGTGTCAGCAGTGGTTTAAAAGCACTATAAAACGGAATTACTACTACTACTATTCCTATCCAGCATGACTGGGAATTACTACTAATTCTCCACAGTACATATACGTGGAAGTATACGGTACACACACACATATATATATATGTGTCTGTATTTCTGAAATGAGGTATTATGTACATTATTTACATTATTCGGACTATTGTCCTCATCTTTGTCGCCATATTTATCACAACGTTTCGGCCGTTGTATGCTCCGGCCTTCTTCAGGTAGTTAGAATGTCGAACTGAACCCTTTATTTCGCTCACTGGGGTAGACTGTTCTAGTTCCACGTGCCATGCTTGATGGATCTCAGTTATCAGTTATCTCCTGTTAATTTCCCTCTGAAAGTTCTCCACTGCCTTAACCGGGTATTGAACTCACACTCTTTGGGTCCTGTCACTGGATCTAACCAATGCCTTTATCCACTGTGCCATGTGTCCTTGGCGATTTGTTAATTTGTACATTTATTTATAATTAAATAAAAAACAAAACATTAATACATTACTATATATATAATACAAAAATATAATAAAACTAAGCTAAAACTTGAAAGAGGAACTTATTTTATCACCTGTAATGATCGTTGGATGGAAGAACGTAGGAGAATACTCTAGGGATTTGAATAAGATAACCCACCCTCCAACCTCTCCCTTACAGGCGGAATGAAGCGAGTCGCTCACTGCTCTGTAGCTACTACCATAGTGCTCGGACGAACTGCATTCGTTGGTTCCGCTCGGTCTAACCTTCACGGCTAGTGCCCACCATTCCACTTACATTGCAGCACACCACCCACATTCCCTGCGTGTTCCACTCGAACAGCCTCTTCCCGTAAACCACTGTTCTGTGGAACAGATTCCCAAGAGGATGTTTCCCCGATCGCTACAATCTTAACCTGTTCAAGTCTAGAGTTAACTGTTATCTTCTCCTCCTATCCGTATAAACTACACCTTAACGTAACCCTCTATCTCGAGTTACCCCCCACCCGGGCCTTGTCCACGATGAACCTTACTGTAAGAAAAAATTATATGACGTCAAAAGAGATGTTTTACAAAAGAGCACACTGTCGATTACCGTATTGAGTATGAATATAATTTCGTTTCAAAAAATGCTGCTATAATAAAAAGCAATTTACTTTGGCGAAAGTATATAGAATGTGCTCTGATTGCTGGACCATCCAGGTTCTGACAACATTTCACTTGCTAGATCTAAATTAATTCATATTGTGATCGTATCGGAATCTATACTGCAAGGCGGACGTCTGCTAAATTAAAAAGAGTATGATGTGTCAAAATAGATTTGGCAGTTTTCTTGGAATTGATGGAGGAAAAAATAGAAAAATCTAAAATTAACTAAACGAATATCGTTAATAAACACAGACATTTCTGCAATAAATAAAACGGCACATAAAATGAATAAAATTACTGCCATTGTTTATTTCTTCTTCTTTTTCTCTTATTATTTTCCTTTCTAATTTGGTTTCTTTATAAATAAAATTCATTCCTCTTTTCTCGTTTACAAAACAAGAGAAAACTGTGACTTGGGGGGAAATTTTTTTTTCCCTCGAATATTTGACATTTTCGTAATTACATTTTGGTTTGACATTCTTTGGGAAAGCCGGCATTTTTTAGAGAAGTTTTAGTATTTTTAAATATTTGCAAAGCTTAAGACGTTCTAAATAAGATTGCACTCCAAGATTCCATTCCAAGGCTCAAGAACCACCCAAGGTAGACTTATATATGAGCACAAGAAAAAGGCAAAAACCGCAGTTCTTTAAGATAAAGGTTCACCATCAGTTTGGTGGAAGAATTGTAATAGTAAGAACAAAATTCCATTCGAACGGTTTCTTCCCAAGAACTGCTTTTTTTTGTGGCATAGACTCCTGGACGAATGTTTTCCGATTCCAAAGTGGAAAACATTCTTCCATAGTCTGAGAAACTGTCCGGGAGTCTATGCCACAAAGCAGCAGTTCTTGGGAAGAAAATGTTCGAATGGAACTTCTTACTATTGGAATATGAACGGGATGGGGACGATTCCCCCATGCGTACATGGCATGGGGGGGGGCAGTTGTAAAAGAGAGAGATGGTCGGACGAAGGGATGTAGCTCGTCGGAACACCTGCCATGGAAAATAGCGACAGATCAGCGAGAGGCTCGCGAACGTTTCGTCTGTGGGAAAGAGGTTGTAGGGCGGAAAATAACTCATTACGTACAACGACTCGGAGATTATTTTAAACTATCAAGACAGGATTGGCAGCCCCAGCTAACATATGCTAGCAATACTCTGTAAAGATAGATTATAGCAAGTGGTGTCAGATACTTACAGGAGTGGTACAACGAACCGACCAGTTTTCTAGCAGCTTTAGCAATAAATCAGATATATGAGTTGTCCTTGAGATCTGGGGAGAGTTTGATTCCTGATAGACGTTTCAGAGAGAGAGAGAGAGAGAGAGAGAGAGAGAGAGAGAGAATTCGGGGTCTAAAGAACGTTTGGTTTCTACTTGGGATGAGAAACGAAATAATGGTAGGGATATTTTGTTTTTACTGTTGTTCACCCAATACAAGCCCCATGAGCAACTCAAGGTAGAGAGTTGTGAATGAGGTTGTTATAAGAGCGTACAGGGAGGGATCAAGTGGTGCATATTATGAGGATATGTAGGCTAGAAAACGTGGATCAAATAAATAAAAATGGGTCTTATTATAAGAAGATTCCTATTCAATAAATTCGATCCTAATTTGCAGTTTTATCGGTCCTGTCCTGGAATCTCGGCTTCATTCACTTTAGCACACCGCAGTGACGTTGCTTCCCTATGGTTTTCCATTAATATTTTCATGGCAATTGTTCTGATTAGCTTTCCACTTTGGTAACCAGACTATACTGATTTAACCGCAGTAATAGATTGAAGGGAAAAGTTTCATCATTTTACAGTTGAATTGTCTATCTGTAACTGTAAGTTCTATGCTAACAGTTTCTTCAGTATCTGTCTATATTTCTGAGATGAGGTATTATGTACACTATTTACATTATTCAGACTATTGTTCTCATCTTTGTTGCCATATTTATCACAACGTTTCGGCCATTGTACACTCCGGCTTTCTTCAGTATCTGTCTATATTTCTGAGATGAGGTATTATGTACACTATTTACATTATTCGGACTATTGTCCTCATCTATGTTGCCATATTTATTACAACGTTTCGGCCTTTCAGTATCTGTTTATATTTCTGAGATGAGGTATTATGTACACTATTTACATTATTCGGACTATTGTCCTCATCTTTGTCACCATATTTATTACAACGTTTCGGCCCTTCAGTATCTGTTTATATTTCTGAGATGAGGTATTATGTACATTATTTACATTATTCGGACTATTGTCCTCATCTTTGTTGCCATATTTATTACAACGTTTCGGCCATTTCAGTATCTGTTTATATTTCTGAGATGAGGTATTATGTACATTATTTACATTATTCGGACTATTGTCCTCATCTATGTTGCCATATTTATTAAACGTTTCGGCCCTTCAGTATCTGTTTATATTTCTGAGATGAGGTATTATGTACATTATTTACATTATTCGGACTATTGTCCTCATCTATGTTCGCCATATTTATTACAACGTTTCGGCCCTTCAGTATCTGTTTATATTTCTGAGATGAGGTATTATGTACATTATTTACATTATTCGGACTATTGTCCTCATCTTTGTCCCATATTTATTACAACGTTTCGGCCCTTCAGTATCTGTTTATATTTCTGAGATGAGGTATTATGTACACTATTTACATTATTCGGACTATTGTCCTCATCTTTGTCGCCATATTTATTACAACGTTTCGGCCTTTCAGTATCTGTTTATATTTCTGAGATGAGGTATTATGTACACTTATTTACATTATTCGGACTATTGTCCTCATCTATGTTGCCATATTTATTACAACGTTTCGGCCTTTCAGTATCTGTTTATATTTCTGAGATGAGGTATTATGTACACTATTTACATTATTCGGACTATTGTCCTCATCTATGTTGCCATATTTATTACAACGTTTCGGCCTTTCAGTATCTGTTTATATTTCTGAGATGAGGTATTATGTACACTATTTACATTATTCGGACTATTGTCCTCATCTTTGTTGCCATATTTATTACAACGTTTCGGCCCTTCAGTATCTGTTTATATTTCTGAGATGAGGTATTATGCACATTATTTACATTATTCGGACTATTGTCCTCATCTTTGTTGCCATATTTATTACAAAGTTTCGGCCTTTCAGTATCTGTTTATATTTCTGAGATGAGGTATTATGTACATTATTTACATTATTCGGACTATTGTCCTCATCTTTGTCATATATTTATTACAACGGTTCGGCCCTTCAGTATCTGTTTATATTTCTGAGATGAGGTATTATGTACATTATTTACATTATTCGGACTATTGTCCTCATCTATGTTGCCATATTTATTACAACGTTTCGACCTTTCAGTATCTGTTTATATATTTCTGAGATGAGGTATTATGTACATTATTTACATTATTCGGACTATTGTCCTCATCTTTGTCGCCATATTTATTACAACGTTTCGGCCCTTCAGTATCTGTTTATATTTCTGAGATGAGGTATTATGTACACTATTTACATTATTCGGACTATTGTACTCATCTTTGTCGCCATATTTATTACAACGTTTCGGCCTTTCAGTATCTGTTTATATTTCTGAGATGAGGTATTATGTACACTATTTACATTATTCGGACTATTGTCCTCATCTATGTTGCCATATTTATTACAACGTTTCGGCCTTTCAGTATCTGTCTATATTTCTGAGATGAGGTATTATGTACACTATTTACATTATTCGGACTATTGTCCTCATCTTTGCCGCCATATTTATTACAACGTTTCGGCCCTTCAGTATCTGTTTATATTTCTGAGATGAGGTATTATGTACATTATTTACATTATTCGGACTATTGTCCTCATCTATGTTGCCATATTTATTACAACGTTTCGGCCCTTCAGTATCTGTTTATATTTCTGAGATGAGGTATTATGTACATTATTTACATTATTCGGACTATTGTCCTCATCTTTGTCCCATATTTATTACAACGTTTCGGCCTTTCAGTATCTGTTTATATTTCTGAGATGAGGTATTATGTACACTATTTACATTATTCGGACTATTGTCCTCATCTTTGTTGCCATATTTATTACAACGTTTTCGGCCCTTCAGTATCTGTTTATATTTCTGAGATGAGGTATTATGTACATTATTTACATTATTCGGACTATTGTCCTCATCTTTGTCAGGTCGTTTCGGCCTTTCAGTATCTGTTTATATTTCTGAGATGAGGTATTATGTACACTATTTACATTATTCGGACTATTGTCCTCATCTATGTTGCCATATTTATTACAACGTTTCGGCCTTTCAGTATCTGTTTATATTTCTGAGATGAGGTATTATGTACACTATTTACATTATTCGGACTATTGTCCTCATCTATGTTGCCATATTTATTACAACGTTTCGGCCCTTCAGTATCTGTTTATATTTCTGAGATGAGGTATTATGTACATTATTTACATTATTCGGACTATTGTCCTCATCTTTGTCACCATATTTATTACAACGTTTCGGCCCTTCAGTATCTGTTTATATTTCTGAGATGAGGTATTATGTACATTATTTACATTATTCGGACTATTGTCCTCATCTTTGTCGCCATATTTATTACAACGTTTCGGCCCTTCAGTATCTGTTTATATTTCTGAGATGAGGTATTATGTACATTATTTACATTATTCGGACCATTGTCCTCATCTTTGTCACCATATTTATTACAACGTTTCGGCCTTTCAGTATCTGTTTATATTTCTGAGATGAGGTATTATGTACATTATTTACATTATTCGGCCTATTGACCTCATCTTTGTCCACATATTTATTACAACGTTTCGGCCTTTCAGTATCTGTTTATATTTCTGAGATGAGGTATTATGTACATTATTTACATTATTCGGACCATTGTCCTCATCTTTGTCGCCATATTTATTACAATGTTTCAGTATCTGTCTATATTTCTGAGATGAGGTATTATGTACATTATTTACATTATTCGGACTATTGTCCTCATCTTTGTTGCCATATTTATTACAACGTTTCGGCCCTTCAGTATCTGTTTATATTTCTGAGATGAGGTATTATGTACATTATTTACATTATTCGGACTATTGTCCTCATCTTTGTCACCATATTTATTACAACGTTTCGGCCTTTCAGTATCAGTTTATATTTCTGAGATGAGGTATTATGTACATTATTTACATTATTCGGACTATTGTCCTCATCTTTGTCAAATATTTATTACAACGTTTCGGCCCTTCAGTATCTGTTTATATTTCTGAGATGAGGTATTATGTACATTATTTACATTATTCGGACTATTGTCCTCATCTTTGTGTCACCATATTTATTACAAAATTTCGGCCCTTTCAGTATCTGTTTATATTTCTGAGATGAGGTATTATGTACATTATTTACATTATTCGGACTATTGTCCTCATCTTTGTCACCATATTTATTACAACGTTTCGGCCCTTCAGTATCTGTTTATATTTCTGAGATGAGGTATTATGTACATTATTTACATTATTCGGACTATTGTCCTCATCTTTGTCACCATATTTATTACAACGTTTCGGCCTTTCAGTATCTGTCTATATTTCTGAGATGAGGTATTATGTACATTATTTACATTATTCGGACTATTGTCCTCATCTTTGTCACCATATTTATTAAACGTTTCGGCCCTTCAGTATCTGTTTATATTTCTGAGATGAGGTATTATGTACATTATTTACATTATTCGGACTATTGTCCTCATCTTTGTCATATATTTATTACAACGTTTCGGCCTTTCAGTATCTGTTTATATTTCTGAGATGAGGTATTATGTACATTATTTACATTATTCGGACTATTGTCCTCATCTTTGTCACCATATTTATTACAACGTTTCGGCCTTTTCAGTATCTGTTTATATTTCTGAGATGAGGTATTATGTACATTATTTACATTATTCGGACTATTGTCCCATCATCTTTGTCAATATTTATTATTTCGGCCCTTCAGTATCTGTTTATATTTCTGAGATGAGGTATTATGTACAATTTACATTATTCGGACTATTGTCCTCATCTTTGTCGCCATATTTATTACAACGTTTCGGCCCTTCAGTATCTGTTTATATTTCTGAGATGAGGTATTATGTACATTATTTACATTATTCGGACTATTGTCCTCATCTTTGTCATATATTTATTACAACGTTTCGGCCCTTCAGTATCTGTTTATATTTCTGAGATGAGGTATTATGTACATTATTTACATTATTCGGACTATTGTCCTCATCTTTGTCGCCATATTTATTACAACGTTTCGGCCCATCAGTATCTGTTTATATTTCTGAGATGAGGTATTATGTACATTATTTACATTATTCGGACTATTGTCCTCATCTTTGTCGCCATATTTATTACAACGTTTCGGCCTTTCAGTATCTGTTTATATTTCTGAGATGAGGTATTATGTACATTATTTACATTATTCGGACTATTGTCCTCATCTTTGTCGCCATATTTATTACAACGTTTCGGCCCTTCAGTATCTGTTTATATTTCTGAGATGAGGTATTATTACAACGTTTACATTATTCGGACTTTGTCCTCATCTTTGTCACCATATTTATTACAACGTTTCGGCCCTTCAGTATCTGTTTATATTTCTGAGATGAGGTATTATGTACATTATTTACATTATTCGGACTATTGTCCTCATCTTTGTCACCATATTTATTACAACGTTTCGGCCTTTCAGTATCTGTTTATATTTCTGAGATGAGGTCATTATTTACATTATTCGGACTATTGTCCTCATCTTTGTCGCCATATTTATTACAACGTTTCGGCCTTTCAGTATCTGTTTATATTTCTGAGATGAGGTATTATGTACATTATTTACATTATTCGGACTATTGTCCCTATCTTTGTCGCCATATTTATTACAACGTTTCGGCCTTTCAGTATCTGTTTATATTTCTGAGATGAGGTATTATGTACACTTATTTACATTATTCGGACTATTGTCCTCATCTTTGTCTATTTATTACAACGTTTTCGGCCCTTTCAGTATCTGTTTATATTTCTGAGATGAGGTATTATGTACATTATTTACATTATTCGGACTATTGTCCTCATCTTTGTCGCCATATTTATTACAACGTTTCGGCCCTTCAGTATCTGTTTATATTTCTGAGATGAGGTATTATGTACATTATTTACATTATTCGGACTATTGTCCTCATCTTTGTCGCCATATTTATTACAACGTTTCGGCCCTTCAGTATCTGTTTATATTTCTGAGATGAGGTATTATGTACATTATTTACATTATTCGGACTATTGTCCTCATCTTTGTCGCCATATTTATTACAACGTTTCGGCCTTCAGTATCTGTTTATATTTCTGAGATGGAGTATTATGTACACTATTTTACATTATTCGGACTATTGTCCTCATCTTTGTCGCCATATTTATTACAACGTTTCGGCCCTTCAGTATCTGTTTATATTTGAGATGAGGTATTATGTAAGATTTATTTTATTGTCCTCATCTATGTCGCCATATTTATTACAACCACTAATCTGTCTGCATATTTTTAGATGAGGTATTAATTTTTACATTATTCGGACTATTGTCCTTTCAACGTTTCGGCCTTTCAGTATCTGTCTATAAAATGAGATGAGGTATTATGTACACTATTTACATTATTCGTCCATTGTCCTCATCTATGCTGCCATATTTATTACAAATTTCCAATTCCAATATTTTTTTTTTTTGTACACTTTTACATTATTCGGACTTTTGTCCTCATCTATGTTGCCATCGATTATTACAAACGTTTCGGCCTTTCAGTATCTGTCTATATTTCTGAATGAGGATGTGCAATTAATTATTCTATTGAACAATATTTATTACAACGTTTCATGAGAGAAAAAGAGGCTTCTTCGATGAGAATGTCGAACTCAACCTTTATTCTCTGATAACTAGTTATATGTTTAATGGATGTTTCTCAGTTATCAAATTAGAGATGGCCTTCTGTTAAACAACTACATACTCTGTGTGTCGTTGTCCTGAAAACAGGAACAAGACACTTTGTAAATCGATGAGGACAATAATCCGAATAATGTAATAATGTACATGGTTTTATAGTATAGACAGTACAAAGGCCTGAAACGTTGTTAAAAATGGCAAAAGATGAGGACAATAGTCCGAATAATGTAAATAGTGTACTAATTCATCTCAGAAATATAGACAGATACTGAAAGGCCGAAATGTTGAAATAAATATTAGGATTGAGGACAATAGTTAATAAATCTAAATGGAAAATTGATACCTCATCCGTTCTATAGACTGATATGAAGGAAAATTTGTTGTTAATAAATATTTCAAAGATCTTTCAATAATCCGAATAATGTCAATTTTTCAATTTCATTTTCTTTCGGAATATGGACTTTCATGAAATGGAACGAATCTCAAAACTTTTTTGCTTGTTTTTTTTCCTTAACGTTATTTTCCTTTTCTAGTGAAATTATTTCACATGAATAACCATTTAATACCAGAATCGCCTTTGATTGATTGAAATGATTTTTATATATTTTGGCTATATATATTGTATTTTATTTTTTTATATATATATATATATCCTATAAGAATATATATATATATATATAGATGAATTTTGCTGCCTTCATATAAGTCCAGTCTTTCTTTCATTTATATTCTATATTTTTTTTTTTTTTGTTTCTCGATTTAAAAGGGAATTAATAGCAATAAAATACATGGACAGATGAGAAGAATGGCAAATTAGGATATTTCAAGACACTTTTGTAAAATGACTAATTTTAGATAAAATAAAAAATTTTTTGTAGTAGAAGACCCTTTTTCAAATATTCTTTTATTTGTAAGTCCGTAACCATTTATTAAACTATTATATAATTATAGCAAATTAAAAAAAATATAATAATTTTTATATAATTCATTGGAAATTATATAAAATTTGATTCCAAGTTATTTTTTTATATATATATATATATATATATATATATATATATATATATATATATATATATAATAATCCTGGAAGAAAATTATATATATATATATATATGTGTGTGTGTGTGTGTGTGTGTATATAATATATATATATATATATATATATATATGTATGTGTGTGTGTGTGTGTGTGTGTTTCAAATTGTGCGGGTGTGTGTGTGTGTTATTTTCTTCCATTTTCAATGTTAAAATTAAATAAAAATAAGTGAAAAATTTAAAAAAGAAGGAAAAATGATTTCCTTTTATTTCTGGAAGACATTTTCTCACACATCTACTACATTCTGCCGTCTTTCAAGCAGCTTCATGATTCCATCCTCCCACAATTTTTTTATCCTTCCCAAAGAACTGCTCTAGCTCCCTTTTTCAATGAATTCAAGTTTTATTTTTATTCGATTCTTATCCCAGTTTGGTTGAGAAAGAGAATATATGGTTTAGCACACTTTAAATACGAAAGCAGCATCTTTGGAGGAAGACCAGCCTTTGGTACAGTAGTAGTTCATTTTACTTCCCTTCTCCTGTGGTAAGTTGTGCTTCAGGTTGTTATAAAGTACCCACTCTTCATCATTCATCACAGTTTGGCTGAGAAACAGAAGATATGGTCCAGTAGACTTTTTTCTCGAATAATTCCTACATTGCTATCAATCTCAAATGGCCTCTGCCCAAATATGAAGCATCATTGAAGTTTCCAGCATTTTTGTTTTATTCAGAGATATTTAAAATTTTGTTTCACTGTCGTCTGTAATCTTTGAAACAGCGTCTTTATTCCATCCTTCCAGAACAGTTTCTATTTTCCAACGAAGAAATTCCTTATATTCAGAAAATCATTCAGAACCCCACCTTAATTTTAATGTGCAAATTCTTCCACAACACCCCCTCCCGATTAAAGTCGCCTCCACCTCAAAACACGTAGGCGACGGATCTAGATGGTCCTTAATCCATAATTTGATTCTGTTTAAGATCTCATCATGAAATGCAATTACTTTTGCAAATCTTGAAATTGAATCTAAACTTTATTTTGAAGCCTTTCAGAGTTTTATGACTTCCTTGTTTACAACTAACACCCGATTCTTTCTTTCTTTCTTCTACTTCATGGTTTTCGCTTTTCATCTTTAGTTTCTTCTTCGATTTCGCCTACATATTAATTCTCATTTTTTTCTTTTTTAGACTTTTTCACTTTCTTCTCTTCCTTCTGCTTGTATTTTTTCGCTGTCTTTTTTTTCTTTTAGCCTTTTTCACTCTTTTTCCTTTTCTTCGTTTTTTCTTCTTTAGTTTCTTCTTAGATGTCGCCTACTTATTAACTCATTTATTCTTTGTTTGCCTTTTTCACTTCTCTTTTTTCTTGTTTTTTTTTTCGTTGTCTCTTTTTCTCCTTTTAGCCTTCTCTACTGTTTCTTTTTATTGATCGTCGTTTTTGTCTTCTTTCCTGTTTTTCTCCTTTTTGTCTTCTTCTACGCCCCTTCCTCCACGTTTGTTCCTCATCTTCTTCTTTATTTCCTTCTTATGCTTGCCTACGTTTTTCTTCTTTATCTTCTCCTTTTCTTCTTCCTCTTCTGACCCCCCCATACACCTCAATAAACTAATTTCTCTTTCGGTCATCCAACATCGCCCCCATAATGTACAAGAAAACAGAAAAAAAAATTAAGAAAAGATCCTTTGTTTAGCTTTTTTTAATTCTAGGTCAACCTCGAAATCCCAAAACACGAATATACATTCAAGTAATAAAAAAGGTGACACAAAATCTGCCAAAGAAGATAATCTTTCAAATCAAAAGACAGAGTAGGACTTATGGAAAATATGTTAAAAATATGTTAATCTCTTTTAAGAAGCTTGTAAGATATGACCTAATAGGCTTTACGGTTGATCCTTCAACTATTGGACTATAAATTACAACCTGGGGATTTATATGAACCTTGTTTCTGTAGCTAAACAGACTAAATATTAGGTACCTCCAAAGTTTCTCGATACTTAAGATTTAAAATAGATTTTAAAAAAATGAAAATTCTATC
>CAHIKZ030001303.1:557500-677500 GCA_903632075.3 Acanthosepion pharaonis | reverse complement strand
TATATATATATATATATAGAGAGAGAGAGAGAGAGGGAGAGAGAGAGAGAAAGAAAATATTTATAGTAAAGACACAGGGAAGGTACATTACAGTGGTGGGACAGTGACTGAAGCCGAGATGCCAGGTCAGGACCAATAAAATTGCAGATTCTTTGGAGTTTTTCAAGAATCTCTAAATATTATTATAATTCTTAATGTAATTTTTTATTGATGTAATTTTTACTAATGTTCAGTAGCATTTTAGATATAGAAGATAATCACAATGTTTGCATTAAAAACTCCACTAAGCGTTGACGCGTATGTAAACTTTTAATAAAGTATAATTGTTATGTTTTAACATTCAAATCCTTATTCTTATTGTTTTTAGCATTCTATTCTTCGGAGTTGACAAATTTTGAAATTAGATCTGTGTTCTGAGCCCGCCTCCCTGTAAAAAATGGCGTCCTCCATGGGATAGTAAGAAGACTTATGAAGCCGATACATTTAGATAATAGTGAAAATGTTGACAAAACGCAAACGTTAATGACAGACAAATAAAGGAAAGCTCCCCTGAAAAGTAATCTTTTAATTGAGGTGATAATTTTGTTGTGTCATGTTTTGTACGTAGCACAAAGTCTGGTGTTGATTCGATTTAGACACTTTCTTAATCATTTTTGCATCATTGATTGGATTCTGTTTTTAGATGCTGACCGTCGAAGTCTGATAAGATCGTCTGTTCTGATTAAGTTTCTGCGCCTAATAACTATAACCCGACCAAACTGATTCAAAGTTCTGTTTTTTCGCTATCTTTTCTTTTCCTTTCTTTAGGGTAACATTGCTTTATAGAATGAACGCAAGAGAAATGATACGGCAAGCAGACATCACTTTGGAAACGATACTCGACCGTTCTCCGTCAGTATGCGTCATATTTTATCGGTTATTACCGGTTTTGAGATAATGCGCAACTGTTGTCGTTGAATTACTTCCTAGTGTTTATTTAACATCTGCCATTCAAACGACAGTTCTATTCCGATAAGCTGATCAAAATAAATTCAGGATACCTTGGAAAAGGAAAATGCCCACGCTGTCATAACTGTGGCAACCAAAAAAAAAAAAAAAAAAAAAAAAAAACATATTGCAATTGGTCAAAAAATGTGTGTACGAGTTATGACGCAGCAACCAGACGACACGAAGAAATAGCAAGTAATATATTCAGTCAGTTATGTGTCATGCGTGATACACGCTTAAGCGATCATGTATCTTTCGATACATGACTGACGAGGCAGATTTTTTCCCCGCAGCCATTTCTTTCAGCGGTAGACTAGTCACCATCCAAGGCTATAGAGCCCGGCCTGTCTTGCTATTTATCCATTAGAGGTGAAGAGAAGGAGGGGATTTATACCTTTCCCAAGGGTATTAGCACGTATTAATTAATATTACTGTTTCTTAATATTAAAAAAAAAATCTGACTGTGCTAGATGGCTGTTGACCCTGCAAAATGTTTATTCCCCCCCCCTCTGACAGGCTTTGCTTTTTAATCCTGCTGGGTGCCTCCGCCCTTCTCACCAGAAAAGCTTGGTGGGGAAACTGTTTTAGTCGGTGATGATTCAACTCTGCGCCAGGTAACACTGTGTGACAGGGTATCAACAATACTCATAGATTAACCTTACACTGTTTCAGCGTATAATATTTTTACTAAAAATGTTGGTTCACGTCCCTCCACGACGTTGCCGATCTAGATTTCCCAGGAATTGCTTTATTATCTGGGAATTGTCATGACTTCTTGGAAATGATAGTAGAGTGGTTTCCAGTGCCTTCTCCACAGATTTCACTTTAGAGATGTCTTTCTTCCTTCAGGGTTCTAGACAATCATGGTTCTCCATTGCTTCATTTCTCTTTATTATCTGTAAATTGCCATGATTGAGAAAAATAGTAGAATGGTTTCCAGTTGTCTTTTTTTTTTGTCTCCATCCAAGAGTAAGGAGAACTGTCTACTCTGCTATTTAACCCATAGCTGGAACGAGAAGGACATTAGTGCGAAAGTGAACTTGCACACCCACTTCGTAATATTACAAGCGCGAATGATAATAATCAGATCAGATCCCAAATGGAGTATTGCTACCATATATGGCATAGAGCAGAACAATCCTCTTTTTCCGGCTTCGACAAAATTCAAAAGCGTTTAGGCGGCCTTGTTGGCTATGAATTAATTTTACACTCTACAACCACTTTCCCCCAACATGAAACATTTCTAGCTTCTCTCGTTATTTCAATGGAAAATGTTCTGATGAAGTTCCACCAGTTCAGACCTTAAACAGGGGTGAACCATCATTATTTTCTCCATAAAACAAATCTATTCAGTAGCCCTCTACCCTGAGTGGCTCTTGGGTTTTGCATTGGACGAAGAATAGTGTAGACAATAAACAAAAGACGAATATTGTTGTATTCATATGCAAATCTCCACCATATAAATAGCAGTTGATACAGCCAGTAGCTAAAACTAATCCTGGCCTTGGTTGGGATTGGTATGTCCAAGCTCCGGGGAGCTTTCCTCGAGGCTTTACTTCTCCCTCAGAAGAGGGCTAGGTTTATTACCCGGCGCCTGAGGTGCCCCCAAAAGGTGGAGTGCCGAGGAAGCGTGGGAATTTTTGCACGATGTGGACGATAGAGCCACTTTAAACCTTGACCTTGTGTCACACCCGGTTGCGATGTGAGCAACTTAGTAGATACCACTAACCCTGGTCTTGAAGACTAAACTCTTAGAGAAATAGTAATGAATATTTGTAGCTAATTATAGCTTACGGCATTCTAGTCACTACTATTTTGTTTTGCTTCGGATATCAACATGGACAAAATACTAAAACCTAAAATTCTGGATCTACACAGTAAGTAAAGAAGAGAAAATATAGAATCATTTGTATTGAACATTTTTAAACTTCTTAAAGCATATTGAGGGCGAGGAGTTGGATATTCTTATAAACTGTGTGTCGTCAGATGTATACGAACTGTTCAGCGAATGTACAAAGTTTGAAGAGGCTGTTAAAATTCTAAAAAGAGCTTTCGTCCAAGAAAACAGCGAGATATACGCCAGGCATGTACTTGCAACCAGAACTGAACAGGATAGAGAGACCTTGGATCAATATCTTCAAATATATCACGTTCTGGCTTAGGACTATAAATTCAAAGATGTTACCGCTCAAGTTTACAAAGAGGAAATTATTCGAGATGTCTTTATTTCTGGTTTATCCGCTCTTCCTATTCGGTAGAGACTTCTTGAAAACAAAACGCTCACCTTCACAGAAGTTGGCAATCAAGCAAATGAAGTGAGGAAAGGGCTACCCTAAATACGGAAGCCTATTCTGCTGATACTCAAACAAGTTATCAAGCGGTGTAGGTAGAGGAACCCCAGACTAATGTCTTAACTTCTCCTCAAGAGGAAAATCAAAAGGTGGAAGATTCTCGGACATCTACTGCTAGCAAATCCCCTTTAAAAGAAAGGTGCTTTTTCTACGGAGGTACTAAGCGCCTTAGAAGTAAGTGTCGGGCTCGAGGAACGAGTTGCTAGAATTGCAAGAAGGAAGGTCTTTTTGCTAAAATCTATTGGTTACAGAGAATTTCGAAAGCCGCGGTAAGATGCCTTGTTAAAAAAAATCTTACCGCGGTAATAGATTCGGGAAATAGTCATAACTAGCAGTAGAGCCCGGCGTTGCCCGGGGATGTAAGATGTAACAGTAAGAGATAGATCAAGTATCGACCATCATAAAGACTGAAAAATAAAATTGACAAAGATTATTGTTTAAGGTTGACGGACACGCATGTCTTAATTATTTTTTTTTTGTTTTTTTTTTACGAATTGGTCAAACCCAAACTCAAACAAAAACATTGTTTTCAATCGTTATGAGTCTACCGATTGAATAGAATTTCTTGTAAATAGAATTTTTAAAGCATTCTGAATGTAAAAATAAAGAAAAAAGTGTGCAAGGCAATAAGAAACACTACCTGCCAAAAAAAGTGAAGTTTTGTTGAAATCGGTTGAAAAATGTAGAAAATCCGATCCCATATATAAACGAACACACACACACACATACAAACAACCTGGGTTTTTATAATAAGTATAACTTGATATGAGTTGTCCCCCTTTCATTCTCGCGACAGCGATGTCTCTTAATCGTGTTTTCAAATTGATTTTGTGCAAAAACAATTGTATTTTTCCAATTTTTGGTGCTGTCAGAACCATCGCAAGATAATTTTACGTAGTTCTGTGAAGTTTTGTTGAAATCGGTTGAAAAATGTAGGAAATCCGATCCAATATATAATCGAACAGACACACACACAAGCTGGGTTTTATAATAAGTATGATTTTATCGACACCAAGATATCACAGTTTATGGGTTTGGACGTTAGACCTAATAACTGCCGTCAGCATGACTTCGACTGACTGTTATTAAAACTGTAGGAAAATTTAAAGAGGTTCTTACGGTGGACACAGAAACTTGCAAAAAATTGAATCCATCCTTAATGCATAATTTATGTGCTGATGTGGTCCTCGGACAAGACTTTGAAGTCTTGATAAAGTCGACAGACTACGTCTGAAACTGTGTGGGCGAGCTAGCATGAGGATTTCACCTCCTCCTCTGTTTGAAAATCACCCGCCTGACTGTAGATCTATATCTGTGAAATCCCGACGATACTCTTGAGAAGAGGGGCATTTATAAGGAAAGAAATAAAAAAAACCTTTTGGATTCAGATAATATTGAGCCAAGCAGATCTCCGTGGAGAGTGCAAGTAGTGGTAAGTAAGGATGAGAAACAAAACAAAAAAGGTTAGTCATAGGTTATTCAGAAACGATAAATCGTTTTACCTTAAGAGGTGCCTGTCCTCTACTTAAGATTACAACGATGGTTTCGGAAATAGCATAGTATAGTCTGTACTCTAAACTAGACCTAAAAAGTACGTATCCTCAAGTTCTCCTCGGTAAAGCAGGCCGCTCTTACACAGCTTTTGAAGCCGGTGGAAAATTGTATAATTTCAAAAGGATGCCGTTTGGCATCAAAAATGGGGTGGCTGGGCTTTAAAGATTTTTGGATGAAATTGTCGAAAGGCTTAAAGGGAACATTCTCATATAATCACGTGACCATTTGTAGTGTTAATGAAAGAGAACATGACACCAACTTGGCAAGATTCAAAGAACTGATTGAATGTACAGTCTCACCTTAAATGAGAATAAATGTGTCTACAGAGTAACGAAAACAAAACTTCTGGGCTATGAATGTAAGTAAAGTGACCTTTAGACTAGACCCTGATAGGATGAGACCACGGCGAAAACTCGCTTCTCCGGGCAAAATGAAAACTCAGAAGAGAATCGTTGAAATCTTCGATTACTACAGTTCAAACTATTCGGTAAAAATTCACGCGCTAAATAGCAACACTATATTTCCCTTACCCATAAAGATTCCCTTGAATATTTGGAAACGGAATTAAAAAAAAAAACCTGTAGTAAACATTCTAGACGACGAAAAACTCCTTGAAATTGAAACTGGTGTTAGCTACGTGGGGCTTAGCTGCGACGCTAAATGAAGGAGGTAGGGCCTGTTGCATTCTGGTCCAGAGCTCTAAACCCCTCTGAACGAAACAACTCCCCAGTAGAAAAGAGGCTAACGAGATCATCGACGCAATCAGGGAATGGAGTCATTACTTAAAAGGTTAATATTTTATTCTTGTTACGGACCAAAAAAATCTCTATCCTAAATTTTCGAAATCTTCGAAGACTAAAACCGATAAAATTATTCGCTGGCGAATTGAACTTTCCACTTCCAAATATGGTATCAGATATCGACTGGGCATCAAAGACGCATGCCCAGATGCGTTAACGAAAGTACATTGCGTTTCTGTTGTAAATATAGATCTTAAACAATTACATTATAATCCTGGAGTATCAAGAATGATGCACTTTATCAAGTTGAGAAATTTGCTCAACTCAACAGAGGAAGTAAAGAGACTGAAATGTGTGTGCTGTAGAAAAGCCAAGATTTGTGAGAGGAGAGGGCAAATTAATCAAAGCCACTAAATCTTTCGAAAGATTGAATATTGATTTCCAGGGAACGTTTCCTTAAAATCGGAGAGGAAACAAGTATTTATTGATTATCATCATTTAATGTAGTCATTTACCTTTCGTTTTTGCGTGTAGGGACATACTCACTACAAATGTATTGACTTGTTTAAGCAAATTATTTTGCATGTTTGGTATGCCAAGTTATATAAATTGTTATAGAGACTAGTCTTATGTCGGAGGAGTTAAGATTTTTTTTGAAGAGAAAGGAATTGCAACAAATAGATATACTGCGTAAAATCAACGGGGAAACGGACAAGTGGAAAGACCGAAAAGAACTCTGTGGAGGACGATCAACTTAAAATCAAGAGCATCAATTGGAAACGGGTTAATAACTCTGAATCCACGCAATTCGTTCTCCATTCGATTCATTCCTCACTGTCCCAGATGCTTTCTTATGCGAGAAAATCTACCCCCGGAAGATTTGAAATGGTCAAGTAGAGAGACTGAACGGAACCCTGCGAAGGACGATCAATTGAGTCTTAAAATCGAGAGGTTTACCTGTGCATTAATGGGAAACCTTTTTATCTGACGCTCTCCATTCGATTCGTTCCTTTAAAGCCATGAACTGTCCTCCTCATGAACAGTGTTACGTGTTGATAATTGTAACAAAGAAAAAAAAATGATTTACCACAACACAGAGCTAAATCACAAACAAATATTTAATTTACTAAACCAGAACATAAAATATATACAGGATAAACAACTTTGGCCTACAAAACAGAAAACACAGAGTTACTGGCAAGTGTTACGAGGGGGAAGGAAAGGGAATCAAATATCTTTATCACTTTAGGGCTAGTGAAGTAATCTAAGTGCTATATTTGGAAATCCACAAAGGTGTGTAAATAAATATTAATTTTTAGTTTGGTCAATGAAAATTAGTCAAAATTCTATTTACCAAATTTGTTCCATGAAATTCTCTTTTGCTTGGTCGGCAACTTTTTATAGAGATTCTTTCGGCTGGATATAATAATCCTTGAATCAAAAAGCCGGAGTTGATACAGGCATCAATTTCCTTTCACCAACTGACAACCCTTTTCCAAAATCCCATTTTTATAGGGGCTAACACCTAATTTGCATATTTCTAGATGTTTCTCGAATCATCTAGATTTTTCTCGAATATACTAGAATGATCTAGAATCTTCCAAACATTCTATTTTACAACTGCTTCATGAATGAAAACTTTTTGTAATAACAAGTAGAACTCTGTGGAATCCTTTATTTTCTTGTCCGAGAAAATCTAACTTTGAAAGGTTTTTTTCCTTCGTGGGTGACGATTCCTGGGAAAGTGCTCACGAGAAACGACGTTCAGAACAACAAGTACGAACTTACTGTACGAGAATTTGAACGGATTCAGGTGAATCCCGATTACGCTCTTACGTTAAGCTGCCAATTGGGGAAGAAAATACTGCTTCCCTATGACACCTCCCTCCTGCTGAAGTAGTTAAAATAGTCTCAAATAGTCCTCAAATACGAGATACGGATGGAAATAACATAGCCAAATCAGAAGATACTGTACCACAACTAATGTCCAGTAATTCAACTGAAAGGGCTTGAAAAGGCTTGAACCTGTAACTTCCCTCGCTCAAACACTTCAAGAACGGTCCTCCAAAATCGTCTATGGCGCTCTAAGCGGACCGGCATTTTTCTTCTCAATGTGTCACGTATCTCTAATATTTCGTGCTAATATCAATACATACCAGAAATTATATGTAACCTGGATATAAGAGAGTTGTCGGGGCCGGAGAAGAAGTCTCTTATATCCGGGTTTCTCTTATATCCGGGTTTGGTCTATTTTATAAACATTAACACAGGCTCTAACTTGGGACCAGAGAAAATCTCTCTTATATCCGGGTTTCTCTTATATCCGGGTCTCTTATATCCGGGTTACACTGTATAATGAATATAATAAAAGTTGACTATTTTTATCTTCTATTTATTTTGCAAAAAAGAATTCAATATCAAAACATATAAAACATAATAAAAAATATCAGTTTATTAACACAAAAACAAAAATGATATAACCTGAATGGTTAGCGCGATCGGCTCTTTTTAGGGATTGGATATTTCATTCTTATGGTAGCAGGAAGCATTACTCGACGCCCATAAACGAATATGACTTCCGTTCTCACAATATTGGAATTATCTTATGAGTAAGTAATAATTAATTAATTTGGTTAAGTTGTTTTTGAAACTGCATTCCTTTTCTTTTTCCGAAATAAAGTATTGCGAATTCACATTGTCAACAAAAAAAAGAAAAAAAAGGGAGAAGAATGAGGGAGAGTGTTGTCTTCATAATCAAATCTCCACCATATAAATATCACTTGATACAGCTGGTGGCTAAAACTAATCGTTACCTTGAAGACAATATCTACTAGAGAAATAGTAGTGAATACTTCTAGCTAATTAATAGCTTACAACAAAAAGTATTGGAAACAAGGGGAGATAATGAGACAAAGTGGAAAAGCTTTTTTTTTATTCCAACCTGAAGATACCAAACTTAAGAGATACAAGCAAAAACTGTTATTAAAAAACTTTTCTACTTCGCTTAGTAAATCATTAAAATGTGGCAAGGCTTAAATGTGGGATAAGACCCAAAGTATGGAGAACCCAGAAATTATATATATAATGAATATAATAAAAGTTGACTATTTTTATCTTCTATTTATTTTGCAAACTCACTACTCAACAAGACAAGATTGTTAACCATTACACCACATTGAAGTGCCTTTTGTGTGTGTGTGTGTGTGTGTATATATATATATATGTGTGTGTGTGTGTGTATATATATATATATATATATATATATACACACACACACACACAAAAGGCACTTCAATGTGGTGTTTCGACCAATTACCTTCTAGTCATCATCAGAGGACATTTGCTTGGTTGATATGAGATATCTGTTGATATATGTTTGTTTTTGTGATGTTAGTTGCTGCTCACTTTTTCTGAACCGGTGATTCACAACCAGTAGGCAGATGATAATATCACATGCATGACTCCTATATCCACTACAACGTTACATAACTCCTATATCTACTCATCCACTACGCCACCGTATGACATTTGTAGTACATTTGTAGAGTTCTTTTTATATTCAGTGTCAGATGATTTTTGCCATTATTATGGTGGAATCGTACCAGTTTTCATAATTATTCCAGAAATGATTAACTGCCATTATACTTGTATTAGTTTGAATCATTCTTTCCCGCCTTTGGAAACGCGGTTGCTGAGTGGACATAATAATAATAATAATAATAATAATAATAATAATAATAATAATAATAATAATAATAAATTGCTATGAATAGCAACCAGATCCGGTTACAGAAATAGGACTTGTAACAATTTTAAGGGACTTCACAATACACAAAGACAGAACATTCAAAGCTAATCGTCCAGACATTGTGATTAGAGACCGCAAAGACAAATTGTATCTCCTTATTGATATAGCGGTCCCTGCGGACTGCTGTCTTTTTGAAGGTCTTCAAATAAACTATCAAAATACACGGACCTTGAAATTGAAATCTCAAAAATGTGGCACGTGAGGACATTAACAATTCCAGTTGTACTTGGAGCACTCGGATTGATTGGAAAAGATTCCAATAGACTCATTGAAGGAATCCCTGGTAGCCCATGCCTTAAAGAATTACAAAAAAATGTACTCCCAAGTACAGCTCACGTATTACGAAGAGCTTTATCTATGTAAAATATGTGCGATTTTTTTTTCAAAATTGTTCTGTGGAAATTGTCATGATGCCATTTCTGACCTTAGGTCTCTGGTTGGGATCCGGAAAGAAATGAGTATCCACTAGAAACCGAAGGAAATAAAACAATAATAAGAATATGTTAAATTATATCATTGTCAATACTACTACTACGAAGTCGTGCTGAAAAGTTCTCGGCTCGACCCACTTCTACGAATCTGAACATTATTTTTTTTAATTTTATGCTTCGTTGGATCGAGAAACTTTCAGCCCAGCTTCGTACAGTCTCTGTCTTTTTTATTCTCTTTATGAAAATGGCAATGGTGCGAATAGCCGTTTCCATACAACAAACATTTGGTATTTCTTGTCTGAACAGTTAACAGTTCAGGTCACTTGAAACATATAACATCATTACCCCCACCCCCACCCCGAAACAGTTTCTCAAGAAAATGTGTTTATCACGTCCATTGTTATCGCCCTTTCTACTATTGAAGGGAGTTTCCTTCCTAACTTTTTCTTCAAGATAGTGGGGAAAGTCAACATTATTTTCGCTTCTAGATACACGTGCAATCCATTTTGTTGTTGCTGCTGTTGAAAGTTTTCAAGCGATATTTTATTATTATTATTATTATTATTATTATTTTATTATTTAGCAGAGATCTTTCTTGATTATGTAGCGTCAGGATTCATTTTTCTGAACGAGTCATTTTTTTGTTGTTTTTTGTTTTGTTTATTATTCAAATCACTCCAAGCAAGGCGATACTGCCATTATGAATTAAGGAGTTACTTGGAGTGAAAGAGAAGGAGAAGACTTCAAAAGGAGATGGCAACGCAATCCGAATCAGAAAACAAGACATGCAGTTCTACTGTTTAAAACACCGTAGAGGAATGTGAACCGGGCGAGCTGGACGGCATTCAATAATTATTGCAATAATAACGATGATGATGATTAGAGGTTCTGGCATCATCATCATCATCATCATCATCATCATCATCATCATCAACACCACCATCAACAACATCATCATCATCATCGACATCATCATCATCATGTCTGCTATTTATAAGGGTAGAAAATTATTCGATCTTCCTTTAAGAATGTTAATGATTAGCGGAGACACGATGGAGTAACGGATAACTGCTCGGTCTGAGGAATCGGAGAGCCGAGTTCGAGTTTGAGTCAAATCCATTACATTCACACTTGCTAATACCATTGGGAAAGGTATGAATCCTCTGTGTGATTTCTATGGGAAAATAGCAGGACAGACTGGGTTCTATAGCCTTGAATGGCAACTGGTCTACCGCAGAAAGAAATAGCAACCTACTACGGGAAAAAATCTGCCTCGTCAGTCATGTATCGAAAGATACATGATCGCCTAAGCTTGTATCCCGCATGGCACATAACTGAATGATTAGCGCGATCGGCTCTTTTTAGCGATTAGATATTTCATTCTTATGGTAGCAGGAAGCATTACTCGACGCTCATAAACGAATATGACTTCTGTTCTCACAATATTAGAATTATCTTATGAGTAAGTAGTAGGTAGTTGTTGCCAATACATTGTTTTTACTTCTTTTGATTTGATGGTCGCTTTCCTGGAAGACGTTTTTAGATTTAATGAGGCAGAAAACAGACATTTTCTTCATGAATTCAATCATGATTTAAGCATGAAGAAAATATAATTAATACCAATGCAACTGTAAAATTTATTAAATATTATACCGTCAGTTTGACAATGTCGAGTAACTAATAACAACAATAATGACAGTAGAAACACAATAACAACAAGAATGACAATAATAAACAAAAATACCACCAACAATAATAATAAAAAAAAAAACTGATGTAATGAATATGCATACACCTGTGACCCCCCCTCACAGTAATATGTTTGGCTGGTATCAGCCATAAATACAGACTGATGTGGAGGTACAGGAACGACGCCTATTATCTTCGCCTATTGGTTACGCCTATTGCCTACCACTACGACGAGGACCAGTCCATTACAGTTACCTGCTAGATTGGCCTACCCGGTTACAGTAGTCAACAACCACTTTGCTACTTCGAACAAAGATATCCCTTTCCGGGTCATATCAAAAACTAAAATAATGATAATAATACTAATAACTACAACAATTACAAAAATAGTAAAAATAGCAACAGCCATAATAATAACCGAAATAATAATAATGATATGAATAATAATATTAATAATAACGCTAACAATATCAATATCGCAATAATATATTAACAATAATATAAAATACAATAAAAATTAAATAATAACGATAATTGTAACCATAACAATAATAATAATATCAACAACAACAATAATAATAATAATAATGACAACAGCAGATACAACAACAATAATATAATTAAAGCAACTTATCTGTCCCAAAGGAATGAAAAGTCAAATTCTCTGCTACTTAAAAATTCAAGCCAAACACTCAGCCCAGACGAGGAAAGCATATCTAATCTAAACATCATCATCAAAAAAAAAAAAAAAAAAGAATTCAAATCCTTCCGATAGTGCATGTATTTTGGCAAGGCAACTTGGAAATTCAGGCGGTTAACCCTTTTTATGCCAAGAATTGGTCATCGTAAATGAAAGAAATCCGTCTGCATATGTGCAGCAGCTCCAGAAAATTTTTTGAACAGATGAGAATGGCCGTAAAGTGTTTAGGAAATGATTTTAGAAGAACGAGGTAATGCTAAAAATTACACTGTTGGAATTGTCAAGTATATAGCTGGCCACTCGTATTCGAGGATATCTGTGCTAGCCAATCCCTATTGCAGACGCTTGCTCAGGCGCATTTGTGTTTATTCAACACCCACAGATCCCACCTGTGGTTTATACTGCAACTATGCTGAGCAGACCTTAGTTTCTGGGAAATACCATGTTATCTAGCGTGATCAATAATTTGAACAAGGCCAGCACACTCAAGCTCTCGGCCACGATGACTTGTGACTTCGTGCTAGCACAGCTATTAACGATACCCAATGGTTCCGTCTACCCAATTTCACTCACATGGCTTGGGACAGCCCGTGGTATGGTTTTCAGTCACTTTCCAAAGGTGCCGCACGCTGGGATCCCACACCTATAACATCAGGAGTCCTGACAAATCGACCATGGTGAGATTCGAACCCGAGTCTCATTTTCAGACCCATTGAAGTTGATATGCCATAAAACAAACCAAACCAAACCAAATCTTCTTTTAGACTGGCTGCTACTTAAGAGTAAAGAGCCAAGTCTGCCTTATTACTTACTCGATAGGAATAGCATATCCAGGATTTGAACTCGGCTCACTCATACCACTTTCTTTACCAATATCCGTTACACTATCCGTACATCTTGAGTTCGAATTCTCGGATGGCCACGGGTCTACCGCAGACCAGCTATGGTTAAATAGCAGGACAGACCGGGTTCTATAGCCTTGGATGGCAACTGGTCTATCGCAGACCAGCTATGGGTAGATAGCAGGACAAACCGGGTTCTATCGCCTTAGATGGCAACTGGTCTATCGCAGACCAGTTATGGGTAGATAGCAGGACAGAGCGGGTTCTATAGCCTTGGATGGCAACTGGTCTACCGCAGACCACCTATGGGTAGATAGGAGGACAGACCAGGTTCTATAGCCTTGGATGGCAACTGGTCTACCGCAGACCGGGTATGGGTAAATAGCAGGACAGACCGGGTTCTATAGCCTTGGATGGCAACTGGTCTACGGCAGACCTGCTATGGGTAGATAGCAGGATAGACCGGGTTCTATAGCCTTGGATGGCAACTGATCTACCGCAGACCTGCTATGGGTAGATAGCAGGACAGACCGGGTTCTATAGCCTTGGATGGCAACTGGTCTACCGCAGACCGGGTATGGGTAAATAGCAGGACAAGCCGGGTTCTATAGCCTTTGATGGAAACTGGTCTACCGCAAACCAGCTATGTATAAATAGCAGGACAGACCGGGTTCTATAACCTTGAATGGCAACTGGTTTGCCGCAGACCAGCTATGGGTAAATAGCAGGGCCGTCTGTGTTCTATAGCCGTGGATGGCAACTGGTCTACCGCAGAAAGTAATGGTAACATACTGCGGGAAAAAAATCTGCCTCGTCAGTCATGTAACGAAATACACATGATCGCTTACTTTGTCTATTTTGTGTTTTATCATCAATTGTGCTAATTTTGTATTTGCCATTGCCGTTTTAAATAAGAAGTGTTTTTAAGCTGAGTAAACATTCCTGAAAATGACTACTTCTGTATAATACGACCCCCTCCTTTAATTTTTGTTCAAAATATCTCGTATGATACACAAGAAAATACGGCATGCCAAAAAGTAGTGACGAATTGTACGATGCTCCACATGTGACTAGCAGTGGAGATCGATAAATAAAATTGACGCACGTCAACTTCATTCGCAAGAGTTTTAGAAGCAGTGTGAATAAATGAAGTGATAAACTAATTACTCTTTAGATATCGAAGTAAAGGTGGCTCTCAAAGTGTTAGTGTGCAGACATATTGGATTATACAGCTCAACTACAGAGTTTCTTACTGGTGTAGATTCCGCCCTAAGTGAAAAAAAAAATAATGTTTTCTGTTCGATAGACCTATATTCTAAATTTAACAACGCATAGATTTATTTGTAGAGTAAATACGAAACAATTATTCAAGTCTGAACAATCCAGTTAAGATTTCCTGAGCATGTCGGCATTCCACTCTTTCGTCCTGGGTATGATGATAAACTACATCCGGCATCAAGGCCTCTGATCAGGAGCTTTTGAGGAGTGTATAACCACCTATTAATTGATGTTGCTGCCATGTCCACCCCGACAGAGGGTGGTAGCACATGTTAGGGTCCTAGGTATGGGCAAATAGTGAACACCCCGAGATGAAAATATAAAAATACATTGGAAAATATTACCAGTAATACATTTCCTTACAAAAAAAATAAAAAAAATTACCAGGAATATATTATTTTAAAAAATTACCAGCAATACATTTACTTTTTTTATAAATATACCAAACCTCAGAAGAAAAGATCAAACTTCGGCATAAATAGCCCATACGGGCTTGATGAGCCGTTAAACACAGCAAACTTCAACTCTTCAACATAATTAGAAGTGCTCACCTCAAAGGCCACCGGTCAAAAGACACAAACGGAATCAATCTTAGGCTGCCTTTGAGCATTCACTTCTTTGATAATAAAAAAAGAAATGAGGTCTTACATATATATTCTGACCAATCAAAACATATCTACGCAGCTTCAGCCATTAGTTTGTTTTCGTGTAAACTCTGTAACACTATATTAAACCACCATCAATTCAACTCCAGAGCAGAAAGCTTATCAGCGCTATCACTGTTATTTGTCTGTCCGTCCTATATTTAGGTCGGCCGTTCACCGAGGACATCTACCCACTAAAGTTTAATGCCAACGACAGTAACGGGTTCGCTAGGAGTCCGATGTTAACAGCAATAGCCGAAGCCGTTACGCGATAAAAACCACTAACCCGATAAAGCTCATACACGTATATATGTTCCTCACGTGAACTTTTTCTTCAGCTACGATACAATAACTCCTACGTATTCGGTAGAATCCCGTGGCGAACTCTCTGCGAAAGCGTAAATAAATTATACTTTTCACTTTAACGATACCTCTTTATTGTGTGTTACCTCTCATGGTGCGACACTCTCAAACAAGGCACTTTTATAACTGTCAGTACAGTAACTCACTCAACAGATAAAAATTAAGATAGACTTTTTTTTTTTAAATCGTCATTGTTGTCAATATATTTTCAGTTGTTTTCCAAATTACTAGAAACATTTATTGGAAAATATAAAAGAAATTATTATTCATGATAATTGAGTATTTTTTAATCACTTATGTCACACATACTAGTCATCATTTGTAAGTCATTTCATCCAAGCAAGGCTATAAAGCCACTAAGAAGACAGAAGCGGTTACTGAATGTGAAAGAAAAAGACACACATTATTAAGAAGCGAGAACAATAAAAGAAGCAGGATAAAGACAGTAGATAACGATTGGCATTACATTTAAATTTTTGAAGATGAAAGTTGGCTGGGGAGATAGAAGCTGTAAAAGTTTCTTTCATGCGGCCCAAAACTGGGGGATCACTCATAATTCACTTCCTTTTTTTCCAGTAAATGAAATATCTTCAAAATTGGTATTAAATTGTGGGGAATTTATCAATTCATCCATGTCTACAAGGATTTTTCATTTGGTTTAATAGAGCAAAGTACAGCTTCGACCATGTCGCTGCTGTGTCCTTTCACAGGCGAGAAGTGCGAGAAAAGAAACTGTTATAAAATACTTACGGTTACATCTAATCAATTCAACTGTAAAATGATGAGTTTTTTCTTTCCATTTTCTCTAAAAACTCGTGTTCAGTCCGTGGTATCCTCAGCATCCTTGTGTAAAATCGCATTTCTGTTGCTGCGCCTCACTTCTTCATCACTGAGGAGATTGTCCAGAATTCACTGTCACACAAGATAGGGAATGTATCACGTTCTTCAAGAGATGCTTTTCTTTTTCTTAGTACTCTGCTTAACTTTTGGAAAACATCTTTCGCTATCCCAGTTCGCCCTTAGTTAATTCTGCTTCTGATTTTATTTAATTCTTTTATATTATTGTCTCCGAACAAGCTATAAAACTCATTTTACACTAAAATCGTGAAAATATTGATTTATGCTATTTTTTAAGGAATTTTATAAATCATATATAAATAACTTAAGAAGTCATTTATAATTATCGGAATAAAAAACTTACTGATGATTTACTTTATTTTTATCACTTCACATCAAGCAAGGCAATAAAGCCACTAAGATACAAGTGATTACTGAATGTAAAAGAATAAGAACAAGAAAAAACATTATTAAGGAGCGAGAACAATAAAAGAAGAGCGACAAAAAAGACAGTAAACAACGATTGTCATCTAAATTTTTGAAGGTCAAAGTTGTCTGGAAAGAAAGAAGCCGGAAGAGAGTTCCACAAGCAAGAAGTGCGAGAAAAGAAACTGTTAACATAGAACTTACGGTTACATCTAGACATTTTGAATAGTAAAATGATGAGACTTAGTTGGCAATCTAATACTGTGCTTAAATTCATAAAGTCTGGATACCACAGAGGAAAGTAATATTTATGTTGAAAATACGAAAATGTGGCACAAGGCCAAAAGGAGGGAGTGGAGAAGGCTGGTCTTTAATCTGTCTTATCTTAAATTTAACTAACCACGATTACTATTCTAAATATACCAAATTATCCCTTACACCAAAACAACACATTTTTACTTACCATTTTTACTTATTTTTACATACCATTTTTTTTTGTTTAGTCATCCTAATACCACAAAGTCTCTATGAATTCATAACTAGTAACCATATGTACAATTTGTCTGTGGAAAGAGGGGAATAAAAGTAACAACTTTAAAAAATGAAACCCTAATGAGGAAAGTAATACTTATTTTGATATAATAGAAAAAATATCACAAGGCCTAAAGAGTGGGAAAGAGGAAGTCTTGTCTTCAGTCTGTCTTATCTTAAACTTAGCCAGCCTCGATTACTGACCCAAACATACGATAGTATTCCTTACACCAAAACAACACATTCTTACTTATCATTTTTACTATAGCCACCCTAATACCACAAAGTCTCTATGAAGTTATAACTAGTTCCCATATGTGCAATTTGTTTGGTGGCGAGAGGGGATAAAATAAGAGGGAGATTCATCAGAAGAATTACCATGAAACTATTTTTAGAAAAGGCAAAGAGAAGCTACATTACGGCAGTGGGAAGCCGAGATACCAGGACAGGACAAATGACATTGCAGATTTTTCTTTTTTGAATGACAACTTTGATGACTGGATTGTTAAAACATCTCATTCAGTGTTCCAAAATGAATCTAACCTTCAAAATAAACTTGTTGAACTTGAGGCTAAATTAGTGTTCTAACTTTACACTAACTGCATATCCAGGCTTACAGCACTTGGTATTTCCAAGCAGTCACCCATCTAAGTACTGACCAGGCTCCACGTTGCTTACTTTTGCCGATTATACGAGAAACGGTGTTTCAACCTGATGCGACCTCCAGCCTTTTATTTGACGTAGTGTTGAATGTCAAATGGTTTAGGAATAAAATTCTTACTAATTAACCCAAAGATGGGGAGATAAAAGGTGAATTCATACGTTTCCCAAGGGCACTTGCGCGTAAGTGAATATAACGAATCCAACCGCGTTTGGAACTCGGCTCTCCGATTAGCAATTCCGAGCCATTATCCATTACAACATCGCACATCCAGTCTTACAGACACTTGGTATTTCGAAGTGATCACCCATCTAGGTACAGACCATGTTCGACGTTGCTTAACTTCGATGACTGTACGATGACTGATTGTAGGCACTGTCAAATATTTTGTTTAAATAATAATTAATTTTGAAGAAAAAAAAACAAAAAGAAGAAGTGCGATAAATCATACATATCTATACTTGATCATAAATTAGTAATTAAATTTTAATATATTTATTTGAAAAATACCGTATATTCTGTTAGCTATTAAAAGGAGGAATGGTACTTTAAAAATGCCATGAAAAATATATTAACAAGTTATAACAGGAACTAAGAATTATAAAAAAATTCTGAATAAATATTAACGTTTTTTTTTAATTTCTAATAGTCACTCATTTTCTTTCTTCTTTAATCACGAGAAATGCCAGCTTCGGGAAAAAGTACGAAGATTCATTATTTAAGCGAACACACAAATACACGTACATACATTTCTTTTCTTTCGTTTTTGGATCAGATGAAGCCAAGAATGGTGAAACACGTAATCAAATATATTTTCAGTGAAGCATTTTTCATTTGTCATATATATCATACTTATTATAAAACCCAGGTTGTGTTTGTGTGTTTGTGTGTCTGTACGTTTATATATTGGATCGGGTTTCCTACATTTTTCAACCGATTTCAACAAAACTTCACAGGACTACGTAAAATTACCTTGACAGCGCCAAAAATTGGAAAAACACAATTGTTTTTGCATGAAATCAATTTGAAAACACGATTAAGAGACATTAATGAAAGGGGGACAACTCATATAGAGTTATACTTATTATAAAACCCAGGTTGTTTGTGTGTCTGTGTGTGTGTGTGTGTGTGTGTGTGTGTGTGTGTGTGTGTGTGTGTGTGTGTGTGTGTGTGTGTTTGTTCGTTTATATATGGGATTGGATTTCCTACATTTTTCAACCGATTTCAACAAAACTTCACTTTTTTTGGCAGGTAGTGTTTCTTATTGTCTTTCACACTTTTTTCTTTATTTTTACATTCAGAATGCTTTAAAAATTCCATTTACAAGACAATTGTTTATAATAAAATTCTATTCAATCGGTAGACTCATAACGATTGAAAACAATGTTTTTGTTTGAGTTTGGGTTTGACCAATTCGTAAAAAAAAAAAAAAAAAGTTAATTAAGACATGCGTGTCCGTCAACCTTAAACAATAATTTTATGATGGTCGATACTTGATCTATCTCTTTTGTTACATCCCCAAATACGCCGGGCTCTACTGCTAGTATATATATATATATATATATATATATATATATATATATATAAATGAAGAGAGAGAGAGAGAGAGAGAGAGAGAGAGAGAGTTAATAGGCCGATTAATGAAATATGAGGAATAAATAGAAAATGAAATCATAACAATATTAGCAGTAAGATTGATGATATTTATTATTTAACTAAATGGAGGCACAAAGAGAAAGATTTTAAAGCTGGAATTAAAACCATGGGAATTCTGGAAATATTCTGTCTTGTTTCATAGGTTAAAAGAGTATTTCTTTTTTGTTTGGAAGCTATATTTCCATTGTTTAAAACTCGACCAAACAATTAGAAAGATATTCGACGAGAACCCCCTTAAAGCTAGGCATCATCCACTCTAAACTATACACACTCCTAACATCATCTGGCACTCACCACTTCATCAAGGGAATATTTCCTGTAATAAACCCCGATGCCAAGTCTGGAAACATATCATCACTGATATGAATTTTACATCCTCCCGGGACTCACACAAGATCAAAATCACCGGCTCTGACTTGCGATATTTTAGATCTTATATATTTACTTTTCTGCACTAAATTCAAAAAAAAAAAAAAAAATTGAAAAGGGAATTATCTTGGAGAAACAAGAACGATGTTCTATTTGCTGTTCAATAACCATAAATGTAACAATCAAAGAAAACAACATCAATTTCCTTGATACTGCACACTTCAACTTAACGTTCCATTAGCATTGATGACATCAGATGCGTGCTTTTAGCGCCTTCATTTAACAGACGACAAGAAAGACGAAAATCCGATTTCAAACATATTTTCAAAATCAAATCAAACATTAAAGGATTAAAAAGGGCTATGAGAGAATAGTTTCCACAGGGTGCCGTGGAACTAGCAACAACAACATTCCTCGCTTCTTTGTTTAATCCTCGTATCGTTGAAAAAGTACACAGACGTGTCCTAAAATTACGACTTAAAAACCTTTCTCTTCGTGCTTGAATTTATTCAAAAGTTGATGCGTGGATCATCTGTCGTTTTAATAATACACACACACACACACACACACACACACACACACACACACACACACACACACACACACACACTCGAGAAACTTTAGATCTGTGCCCGAAGAGCTATGCCTCAGATACTGTTGGAGGTGTGAGTCTCGACTACAATAAATACATAGAAAGACGCTCTCCCGCCATGTCGCCTTGTTTTCTTTTTGTCGAACACGCTTCTCCCCTCCGGCAAACATTCGTTTCTCCTCTCCTCGCTCTCGATGTAAATATATATATATATGAAATGGAGAAAGTTCGACAATTATTTTAAGACATTTTTTTTTATTTTTATACGTTCTTTTTATAGATACAAATATTTAAGTAATGCTCTGTTTATAATAAACAGTATTAACGACATTTACCGGCCTGAATGTCCGAGAAATTTTCATACAAAATATTCGTCCTCCGACAGCAATTGCTTACATTTGGATACTCATCGAGCAGATATGAATGTACGCTAGACTTTGCTAACCGAAACGCTCCTCTGTGGCTTAATCGGTAAAAGCACGTCGGGCTATATGACGGTTCCATTAAGGATACAGGTTCGATTCCTGTCGGAGGACGAATATTTACTATGAAAATTTCTCGGACATTCAGGCCGTTAAATGTCGTTAATACTGTTTATTATAAACAGAGCAATTACTTAAATATTTGTATCTATAAAAAAACGTATAAACATTAAAAAATATGTCTTAATATATATATATATATATATATATATATATATATATATATATATATATAAAAGAAATATGTTGTAGTGGTTCCAACGAGAGAAAAGTATGTATATTAAAAAGAAGAGAAGAGAGGTGCCGCAAACGTTTTTTTGGTTGTAATGTGGATTTATTTAGAAAAAATATTATGCTTTGTTTTACATAATTTTACGACACATGTTTCTAGTCTCGCGACCGTCTTCAGGTAAAAGTGGAGATTTCCACATATTATTAAAAATAATTAAATTTTTCCTTATGTTCAACGTTAAATATTCTCGATTCCTGAAGACGGTCGCGAGACCAGAAACACGTGTCGTAAAATTATGTATGTATATATATATATAAACGAGAATGTAGACATATTACTGTTTAAGAAAACAAATAAGATTATAACAATAAATCTTTGGTTTGCATTAAAGGTGAAAAATATACTTGTAGCAGGTGAATTTTAATTTAATAAGATTTGGGGAGGAGTGAAGTAAATCGCTGCCATCTTCTCCAAAGAAACAACAACAAAAATGTATTCAGACAATTGCTGAGCTGCAACTTTTCGACATCACAGTACGACGCATTAAGGTTTATTTCTTTTTCGCATGTTGCCGAAAGATATTCAAAATATTTGTTTATGCAATTCATTTTCTCTCAAGCTGTCAGTCGATTCCGGAACTGAAACACTTCAAGTCGGTTGAAGCACGCCGACCGACGTTCGTAAACAATGAAGGTGAGTTTATTAAAAATTTATCAATGTCACATGTTGAAAAGACGGAAAAAAAACAGACTTTTGTCAAAATCACTGAATTTAATATTGCACCTCCCACACACATATATATATATATAGATATACCGGGTAACCAAGCATAATGTTCCGGCTGTGACAGCATAATTATCCACTCCACAAAATGTTTAATATCTAAAAAAACCACTAAGATAATTGAGCTTATTTCTTTCATGTTTTCAGATAAGATGTTTAGCTATCTTGACAACATTTGTCGGAAGAATCAATGGGAAAAACATTTGAGTTATTCAGCTAGAAAGAGAAAGGTTAAAATCATTTTGTGTTAGAGCCACTATGCCTTCCCAATTGAGCAATGATGAGAGGAAAAAGATTATTTAGGCCTTCAGTAATGGTACCAATATTTATACTCTGGCTTCCATCTTCAAGGTCCATTCAAGAACCATCAAGAGAACGGTGAATAAGTTTAAAAAAGAGGGAGCTACTGGATAAGTTTAAAAAACTGGATCAGGGGGTCACAACAAAAAGAGGGATCATCATTTATTTTGAGCTAAAGAGATTAATTAGAAAAGATCCAACTCAATCCATAAGACTTTTAGCACACGAGAAAGGAGTTTCAGCTCTGACAGACGAAAGAGCAGTGAAAAAAAGATTTGAAAATGCGTGAAAAAAATGTGAGACCTGTGAGGTAAATTGTTAATCCAGGACTAAGCGTCAGAAGGCTAAACAGGGCTAAGATCATCTTGAATAAGTTGGAAAATGATCCTGGAATAATATATATATATATATATATATATATATATATATATATATATATATATATATATTTCAATCCGATCCTTAACTATGATTAATTAATGATGAACATGTCATTTTCGTTTATGATCAATTTCATCACGATTCTTCTGTTAAGCTATGCATTCTTATTTTTTTTAAACCTAGAGTCCAATAGTGTTATAAAAACTTTAGAAAATTCCAGTAAGATATCTTTAATCATTTTAATATACAACGTTTCAAAGCTTAATGTAACAATTGAACAATTTTGCTGTTACACAATTTAGACAATTTTGCTGTTACATCTGGTATATAATTACTTCAAACAATAGTGTATACCCGTATTTTATCATAAACAGTGTGTATTATGTCTAGCAGCCTGGGCTTTTGAGAAAACTTAATAAAGATAATGTGGTCAGTTGATACGATTCTTGGGCGGCTCAAGAAACTGGTAGCGAAATCTTTTGCCCATATAGAATATTAAATAAAACCTCATGCTAAACACTTTCAATTCATTTCTTGTAAAAACTATAGATAATAAATAAATTATAAGTATTTTAAAATGGGGAATTACTTTTCAATCACCATGTATGTAAAAAAACATAACATGAGATAGAATTATTAGATAATATCGAAATTACTATTTCGTAGTTACTACAAGGAAAAAAAAACCCCAAAAACCTTAAAGCTATGATGGCACAAAAGAAACGACCCGCAAAATTCTTAATAAAGAAAATCTGTTCTCTGGCAGGGATCGAACCTGTGTAACGCTACATAAATCTAATAATTCTTTAAAAATGGCTTTGTTTGCATTTAGAATACTAAACTGATTAGATATGGGCTTTCGAGTAAAATATCTGAATGAGCATGTGTGTATCCCTTCCTTTTTTCGTTTTATATGTCGTGTCTTCTTCAGGACGTAGGCAATTATGGCTCTCCACTTCCTCCTATTCTTTGTAGCTCTCAATAAGTTTCGTCCCTCTGCCATCTCCCGCAAACCACGTTCTATAATCCACTTGCTTAAGCCCGCCATGTCATGCGTTGCTTTCCCTCTATTCGACTTGTGAGTATCAGGTTATCCAAGCCCTCCTTTCTAATTAAATGTCCCCGAAATTTCAGCTGCCTCTTCCTGATGTTAAGTATAAGCTTCCTCTTGGTTTCCATCCTCTCCAAAACCTCATCGTTGTTCAAACGCTCGGTCCATGATATCCTTAGCATCCTTCTGCAGAACCATACCTAGGTTGCCTCGAGCCTCTTCTTCATCTTTGCTGAGACCATCCAACATTCGTTGCAAAAATTAGATGTCATTAATATTACTAATGCTCTAACATTTGGAAAAATTACCATTTAAGCACTAATTAATATATTAATGAAAAAAAAAAAAATAATGCATGTGCTTTTGAATATTCGTTTGTACGTATATGTGTATTCTATATTCATGTATATATCTATATGTATTTACATGTATATATGTGTGTGTCCGTAAATATATGAATGTAAGCATGTGCATACAGATTCAAACACCAATAAAATTTAATTATAAATCTCATCTCCTATAATTAACACCCTAATACTTAAGATATCACCAAATCAAATAAGAAAAATGAAATAATGACCAAGTGAAGACGTACATAAGTATTTACCTTATCATTAGAGCATTAATAATAATAATGAATTATTTAAGTTAAAAAATGAAATACAATTTTTGGATAACACGAGAACGCCTAAGAAATAAAAGGATTTGAATGTCTGGAAAAAAATGTCGAAATTTTAGAAAAGTATAAAACCAATAAGAAAGTATAGAGAGACAAGAAAAACGACGAAAAAGACAAATAGCTATGATATTCTACATGTGCACATATACGCGTAGGTGTGTGTGTGTGTGTGTGTGTGTGTGTGTGTGTGTGTGTGTGTGTGTGTGTTCATACGATGTATAATATAATTAATATTGTATAATAAAAAAATTAATTTTTAAAAAAGTAAACAGCTCAGTAAAAAAAAAATTTCTTTGTTACCAAAGAAATCATTCTGTCCCGTAATACACTGCCTAGATTTTGGAATGCGTCTTTGGATATCCTAAATACATTTCGGATCTCATATGTCATTTTATCGTCCTCTGTCAGAACACTTCCCAGATATTTAAATTTCCGCATTTGATTGATTTTAGTGTCCCCGACTTGTAAATCACATTTCAGGCTCATCCCTTTACTGATAACCATGTCTTATTGTAGTTTATGCTTAGTCCTTTCTTCTCGCTCTCCTTTGCTACCTTCCGTAGGGGGGGTTGTAATTTCTTTTCCGTGTCTACTATCAGCATTGTGTCATCTGCTTATCTTATGTTGTTAAGATTGTACGCCGCCAATGATGAATCCCGGTTGGATTTCCAATTCTCTCAGAATTGCCTCGCTATATAGGTTGATTAGACACATCCGGCGAGAAGACACATCCTTGTCGTACGCCCCTTTCTATTTTTGTATATCTGCTGAACTCATTCTCTATACGCATGCACGCCGTTTATTCTAATATATTTCCCAAACATATCAAAATTGTTGAGCAGTTCCAACAGATCTTTGTGGTGTACTTTGTCGAACGCCTTTGCGTAGTCTATGAAACATAGGTACACGTCCTTCTGCATTTGTATTGCTCTTTCTGATAATATTCTGAGCATAAATATCGAGTTCCTTGTCCCGGTGTCTTTGACGAACCCGCGCTGTTTTTGTCCTATCTCTGGCCTTATTCTGCTGCGCCCTCTATTCATCAGAATACGGATGACGAGTTTTATTACTTTGCTCATTAGGCTGATTGTTCAGTGGAGTTAACATTCATTTGTGCCTGGTTTTTTAGACAGTGCTATAAAAATAGATCTGCTGAGATCTTCTGGTAGGTAACTACTGTTGTAGATTTCATTTATTATTTCTGTAATCTTGTCTATGTCAAAATCATCTAAGGCTGTCAGCATTTCTATTACAATTCCGTCTGGCCCTGCTGCCTTGTTTCTATTCAATTTCGACAGTGCAACTTTTACTTCAGTTTTTAGAATTTCAGGCCTGTTGGTAGTTCTGTGTATTGTTGGTTGTTCTTTTTCGTCCTGGAAGAGATCTCCAATATATTCATTTCAGTTAATGAAGAATTTTTTTTTTTCTCTAATATGAATGTTCCATCCTTTGATTTCATGCAACCTGTTGACAAGTATGTCTTCTGTCATCTTAGTTGCCTTATTTGTTTATGCATATCTCCTTTGTTGGTAATACTCAGTCTCTCTATTTCTACACATTTTTGTTTAGTCATTCTTCTTTTGCCTGCTTGCATTTGGTCCTTATTTCATTGTGTAGTCTTCTATATTCCGTTCCGTGTCTTGGTAGAATTTTCTGTCTCCTTTGCATCATGTCGAGAATCTCATCAATCATCAATTTCGGTTTTTCTTCGACTATATTCTTCTTTGGGATGATATCGTTTGGTAATGTCACTAAAGCTTCTCTTAGTGCATCCCATTTCGAGTTTCCGTTGTGTCCCTCGTATTTTCTTTTCACATTGTCCATATATTTATCTTTCAGGTACGGGTCGCTCAGGAGTTTGCAGTTTGGGTGCTGCGCGTTAGGCTTCTTCAGTTTCCACAGTTTCACTCTTAGTTTACATATAACAGGGCGATGTTCGCTTCCGCAATCGGTACTTAGGTAGGTTTTGCAGCGAACACTTGCATTCTAGAATCTTTTCTTGACAGTCATGCAGTCATTTTTTTAGTTTTTTTTTCTTTGTCAAATTTCTATGTCCATAATCGTCTCGGATGTTCTTGGAACCATGTGTTGGCTATTACCTGGTCATTGGCCGTGCACCTTTGGATTCATTTTTCTCCACATTGGTTGCGGATCCCTAGTCCGAATTTTCCAGCTATACCCACTGCCTACTTTGGCGTTTAGGGCTTCCATGATAATTATGACCTTGTGATTTGCAAAGGGCCTTGGCATTGTCTAGCATGGAGTAGAAAAATTCGATTTCTTCCTACTTACTTTGTGCTGTCGGTGTGTACACTACTATGATGGTTATTGTTGAAACTTGACTAATGCATGGAATAATAATACAACACAAAATGTACTTAGAACAAAATGTATTGAAACAAGAAAGTGTACACAATATTTACATATAGTCTTTTGTATATTCTTGGGAAGACCGTCCCTGGAGAATGTGTTGACTTAGTCGCAGTCGGGCAGAGTCTCTGGATTGAATCTCTTGATTCCTTCCCCCGTCTTCTCGGTACCAACCATATTTATATGGTCGGTACTCCACTATGCAAATTAGGTGGATCCTACCACAACAGTTATGTTTAAAGACTTTCCTTTCATCTTGTCTAACAAAATTCTTTCGGATTTCTTAAATACTTTATCTAGTATCAATCCGACTCCTTTATAGTTTTGTTCCGCCTGCATAAATAATCCTGTGATTGTCACTGACAAAATCTCCGTTATTTGGCCATCTTGTTTCACATATACCTAAGATGTTGAGCTTTAGCCTGCTCATCCCTTGTTTCACGTTATCTAACTGGCCGCAGTTGTTCAACATCAGAGAGTCCTTCCGACCTTTGTTAGATCTTATTTTTCATCCTACCGGCTGCTCGCTAAATAGCCTCGCCACTGGGAAGAATTTCGAGTAGGGTAGTCGGTTTAATTAGTCGCCGACGATTCGGCTGTGAAATAATTATTTACCATATATATATATATATATATATATATATATATATATATATATATATGGTAAGAATATATATATATATACTGAGTGCCAAATTATTATCATTTTATTATTTTTTTCTAATATTTCAAAAACCGTCCAATCAATTCACACAAAATTTTCACACAATGTTGCCAACACTGTCCTGCGCAATCACTGAAATTTTCGTACTGATCTGCACAATGTAAACAAACTGACGCCATATTTGCTATCAGCACGGTGATTTGCACTCCAAATTATTAGAAAAGTGTAAGAATTTAGTGAAAACATGGGCCGTAAAAGCAGTTTAATTGACGCTGAAAAGAAAACTATCAAACTCTCAAAAATCTAGTAAATTTCTAAAATGATAGAAATTTCTAAACATGAAAAAGTTAACCGCCGACCCAAAATCATCAAACAGTGATAAAGGCAAGCCGAGGGTTATTTCACACCACACGATCTTAAATGAGAGTCCACGAAAACCCTGGACTTACCAGTCAAGAGCTTTTCAGTCGCATTCGGGATCCTCGTGTAAAAGAGGTGTCAAATCTGAGGAAATAGCAACAACAGTCAAACCTGTATTGAAGACTCCGTTGACGAGAAATCACATTTAAAATCGATTGAAATGGGCCGAAGACAATATGAAGATTGACTTCTCTAAAGTTTTGTTCACAGATGAAACTCGAGCAACATTTGATGGACCAGATAGATGGTGTAAAGGCTGGGCAATGAACGGACAGAATCGCCATCAGCGTTTGAAACGCCAACAAGGAGAGGAGGCATAATGATCTGATGGCGTTGGAAAAACATTTACTGCTGATGCATAAAATGACTGCTGTTTATTTATGAAGGAGCATCTTGAACCGTGGATGAAAAGGCAAAGAGTTGCCTTCAGAAGGGCCATTGTTTTTATGCAAGATAATGCTCCCTCACATGCTGCTCACAAAACTACTGAATATTTGAAACAGTTAGGCTTCGATGGACCTCGAAAAATGAAATGGCCAGCAAATTCTCCGGATTTGAACCCAATCGAAAACCTTTGAAGCATCATGAAGCGAAGACTGTACGCCAACGGACGACAATTCCGGAGCAACGCTGAGTTGTGGGAAGCAATTCTTGACATATCTCGCGGCATTGCAGCAGATGACATCCTGCAATTAACAAATTTTATGGATCGTCGACTTCTTCAAGTAATTTTAAAACAGAGAAAGCACATCCCCTATTAATTTGTTTAAAACTGTGCCTTTGTTTGTATCTGTTATTATTTGTTTGATTATCTTATTTATTAGCTTCTTTTGATCATAAACATTCACGTGTAGCTTTAATAAACGTTTTGTTTGATCAATTATGGGAATTTTACTAAACCTTTCTAATAATTTGGCACTCTCAAATCACCGTGCTGATAGCAAATATGGCGCCAATTTGTTTACATTGCGCACATCAGTACGAAAATTTCAGTGATTGCGCAGGTCATGTTGGCAACATTGTGGGAAAAGTTTGTGCGAATTGATTGGACGGTTTTTGAAATATTAGAAAAAAAGTTATCTCGATAATAATTTGGCACGCAGTGTATATATATATATATAAATATATATATATATATATATATATATATATATATATATATATATATATATATATATATATATATATATCGTATCATATATATATATATATATATATATATATGGTAAGAATCATATATATATAAATACATATATGGTAAGAATCTTATTCCAACCATGGAAAGATTAACAATCAAACAACGTGCTAAAGTTATCAAAACCTAATACGAAAATCGATGTTCAAGTAGAATTTGAATGAGAAGTTCCCAGGTAGCATCATCTGTCGAAATAGCGATGCCAATTGGCCACCACGATCGTGCGACTTGACGCTTTTAGATTTCTTCCTTTGAGGGTCATCTCAAAAGTAAGGTCTCTGCCAACAACCCAGTAACAATTCAGCATCTGAAGGATATGGTAATACAGCATATGGGTGAGATCGAGTGGCAACTATGCAGAGACGTCATCGAAAATGTTGACCCTCGAGTAGAGGAGTTCTGCCGAAACCTTTGCAGACATTAAATAACGTCGTCCAATAGAGAAATAAATAAATTTCCACCATAAAACTGATTTATTTGCTACTGACTTTGATCCGTCTTAATGAAACACCCTTTATATATGGCTCTCATTTTATTTTACCTTATTTTACTTTATCACGGCATATTTTATTATTAATGATATCACTACTTTTAGTTGATTTAGTAATATTATTAATAATAATATTATTAATTACTCTATTGATTCTCGGAAAAAATAGTTCCCCCCACCCTTGATTTTCTAACGTCACTTTACATAGTTTACATTGATACCAGCGTTACTTTAAATTAGATTTTATATTTCTTATTTCTACCTTTATTTTCAAACTTAAATGTTGATCTGGGCCAAAATTCAAATTCAAAATTACACTATAATTCATTTAAATATTTTAACATATCTATTTACATATTTATATGTTCCTATATAAGGCTCTTATTTCGTTTTACTTTACTTTTCGTAATTTTATTTTAAATTATTTTCTTTTCATTGGTATGTATTATTATTTTTATTAGTACTTTATTTTATTTTATCACGGCATATTTTGTTATGGATAGCATTAGTTTTAGTTAATTTTGTAATATTAATATTAGTATTACAAATATTATTAATTACTCTTTTGATTTTCGGAAAAAGTAAAGTTACCGTCTTGATTTTCCAACGTCCTTTCTTGTTTATCTTTGTTTACAAAATCAGCGTCTGACTAAAATAAAATTTATATTCCTTATTTCCAGTTCTATATTCAGTTTGAAATGTTAACCTGGGCAGAAATTCAATTTTAAAATTAAACTACAATTCATTTAAATATTTTAACAACAATAATATTCCATCCCTAACAATAAAGTATCTTCCGAGAACCAGACAATTTTTTTTAAAAACCTGTGTCAACCCAAAATAAAAATAAAAATAATCATTCCAGATATATCCGGCATGGAACTTGGAGTGGTATAATTAATTTAAGATATATATATATATATATATATATATATATATATATATATATTATATATTATTCGATTATTGTCCTCATCTTTGTCGCCGTTGTACGCTTCGGCCTTCTTTAGATGGTTCGAATTTCGAACTGAACCCTTTATTTCGATCATGGGTAGACTGTTCTAGTTCCACGTGCCATGTTTGATGGATATCAGTTATCTCCCTGCTAATTTCCCTCTGAAAGTTCTCCACTGCATTAACCGGGTATTCAACTCACTATCTAAATAAATAAAGGATTCGGTTCCTAAATTCCAAACACCTGAAGAAAGAAGGCCGGAGCTTAAAAAATCAATTTCTTATCAACGGCCGAAACGTCGTGACAAATATGGCGACAAAGATGAGGACAATAGTCTGAATAATTTAAATAAATGTACATATATAATCATCTCAGAAATATAGACATTATATATATATATATATATATATATATATATATATATATATATATATATTAAAAAAATAATAATTTTAATTTTTTAAAGCTTTTTACAATATAATTCTTCTTTTTATTTATTTGTATTTGATGATCAATTCTTTCATAAATATACCTATATTTACTCTACTATATTTTCTTATATTATATATATATATATATATATATATATATATATATATATATATATATATATATATCAACATTGAATATCAATACTGATATTATAGTAAGTTTTTTCATGCTAGACGCAATCGTCAGGCCGCGAATGTTTGTTTTTTTCCTCAACTATATATATAGGTTAGCGGTGCATTGTGGGTAATCTATTCTGTCGGTTAATTTTTGGGAAATGGCTTTTTTATTTATTTATTTGTTTAGGCTAATTTATTTTACTTGTTTTTCATTTTCATTTGGCATTATTTATTCTTTTCGGTTTTTGAGGTTTTAACGTAGTAAAAAAAAAATAATTTTATTTTGATATATAAAAATAAAATTTAATAGTTTGTTTTGGTCTGGGAAGATAATTAAAGCTATATATATATATATATATATATATATATATATATATATATTCTGTTTATACATTACTATTATAGATTAAATTTATTGAAGTAAATTCTCTCTTTTTTATTAAACAATATTAATTATATTATGCATCGTATAAACAGAAACACGCACGCACACACACACACACACACACACACACACACACACACACACACACACACACACACACACACACACACACATCCCTAATCTACGCGTATGAACGCACATGTAGAATATCATAGCTATTTGTCCTTTTCTTCGTTTTTCTTATCTCTTTATACTTTCTTCTTATTGGTTTTATACTTTACGTTCTAACCATTTTGACATCCGGTTTTCCAGACATTCACTCTCCTTGTTAATTCTTGGGTGTTCTCGTGTTATGAAAATTGTATTTCATTTTTTAAATAATTCATTATTATTATTAATGTTCTAATGATAAGGTAAATATTTATATACGTCTTCACTTGGTCATTATTTCATTTTTCTTATTTGATTTGGTGGTATCTTAAGTATTAGGGTGTTAATTAAAGGAGATAAGGTTTATAATGAAATTTCGTTGTTTTTTAAATCTGTATGCATATGCTTACATTCATATATTTACGGACACACACATATATACATGTACATACATATAGATATATACATGAATATAGATACACATATACGTACAAACACGCGCGCAAAAGCACATGCACACGTGTCTTTTCTTTGTCATTAATATATTAATTAGTGCTTGATTGGTAATTTTTCCAAATATTAAAGCATTAGTAATGTGTGGTTAGTATTTTCTTGAATATATATGTATATAAAGTATATGATATGTACACTCACACACACACGCGGAAGCACCCATACACACGATCACACATAAATACACACACACGCATGCATATATATTTTTAAGTAGTGGACAAAATTGTTTATAAAACAACATCACACACACAAACAACATCATATCATACATAAACATTTGCGTGCATATTTATATGGACTTTGTTTTGGTGAGGAACCAACCCCCAAAGTTTGTAAAAGTATTTCTGAAAACACTATATATATATATATATATATATATATATATATATAGAGAGAGAGAGAGAGAGAGAGAGAGCGAGAGGGAGAGAGAGGAAGGAGAGGGAAGGAGGGAGAGAGAAAGAAACAGAGAGGGAAGGGAGAGAGAGAGAGAACTAAACAGTATTAGAGTGAAAGATATAGCATTATGATTAAAACAAATTTACACAAGGAATATCTATTTTTAAACATAATCTCCATCTTTCTGTAACACACCTAATCAAACATTTCTACATTAATCAAATCGCTCGAACATTATACAATAACAATTTCAGATCAAAATTAATTCAATAACAATTTAGCGTACGGCTTTTGTGGTCCACTCGAATACATACACACACACACACACAAGCGCACGCACGCACACACAAGCGCGCGCACACACACACACATTCACCCGGTGAGATGCATTGATATGCATTGAAACACGACTGCAACTGTGTGGCGATTTTTTACACGTTTTCGGTGTAATATATATATATATATATATATATATATATATATATATATATATATATATATATATTAATATCTAGTTTTCATTTTAGTGGATAGGCTTGTTTGAATAAACGTCCTGTTTTTTTTTTTTTTTTTTTTTTTTACCAGTATTCATTACGTCTACCTGACTGTACACTCGAGAAAGGTTAATAAAGAAAATATGCTCTACGGTACTATTCTGACGTGTGTGGCCCTTTTGCCGGAGAAACCACCGTCTAATCTGTTATTTTAGATCGCTCGGCCACACAGAGCATCAAAGCGAAGTAAGGTTCTATTGACGCTTTTTAAAGGAACGCACATCCACTCGTTCAATTTCCTCTCCGAACCGCTATCCATTACACCACCTACACGTCTGTCAGACGTGTCCAGCAATCATTTAAGAGACTTCTGGTGTGATGTTGTCAATAATATATAGCACCTCTGATATCATCATCACTATTACGGTTCCAATCTCTGTTCTTTCTTTCTTTCTTTCTTTTTTCTTACTTTCTTTCTTTCTTTCTTTCCGCTGAAACAAAGTAGCGTCTCTGTTGTGTCTTTTCCGTCTTTGTACACGATCAAAACGAAATAGTCCATTATTTTTAAGTATTTACAGGAGGCGTTAAACAAGTCTTTGTTTCTTTCTTTCTTTATTTCTTTCGTTTTTACTTCATTTCTTTCTTTCTCTCTTTTTTATTTTCTTACTTTCTTTGTCACTTTCTTTCCTTCTTTCTTTCTTCTTTCTTTCTTTCTTTCTTAATTTTATCTCTCTTTTTTACTTTCTGACTTTCTTTCTCTTTTTCTTTCTTTCTTTCTCATTCTTTTTTATCTTCCTTACTTTGTTTCCTTTTTACATTACTTTTTTACATTATATATTAAATATTTGCAGGAGACGTTAAGCAAGTCTTTCTTTGTTTCTCTCTCTGTCTTCTTTCTTTCTTTCTTTCTATCTTTTTTACTTTCTTAATTTCTTTCTTTTTTTTCTTTCTCTTTTTCTTTCTTTCTCTCTTTCTTACTTTCTTTCTTTCTTAATTTCTTTCTTTCTCTTTTTTCTCTCTCTCTCTTTTTATTTTCTTTCTTTCTTTCTTTCTTTCTTTCTTTCTTTCTTTCTTTCTTTCTAAACTTGTTTCTTTCTCCCGTCGTTCTTTCTTGCTTTTTTAATCTTTTTCCTCTTTTTCTTTTTTTTATCTCCCTCGTTTTGCTTTTAGAATCATCCCAACTTCTTATAGCTTTCTCTTTTTTCTAAATTATATTTTCTGGACCTTTTTCTCTCTTTTTGTCTCTACACCTTTTCCACCCGTGTTCTCCACCTTTTAAGTAAACAACTTGTTTCTACATTTACCGAATTTGTGGAAATGAACTGTTGGCAGGAATTTTGAAAAAAAAAAAAAAAAAAAAAAAGTTATATTTGCAGCTGCATAAGTTGATATGAGATGATACGAAGTTGTTGACAGACAGGGAACAATTTGTGAAAAAGATAAATAAATAAATAAATAAAACATACGGATGGGCGCATATCAAGCAAAACATTGTTTATTTTAAGGACGCGGCCATTTTGTAAAAGAAAAAATTGTTAAAGGCAATTTTTAACAGGAAAATAAATTCATCAAGTTATATATTTTTAATATTTTATCCTCCGGCACATAAGACGAGATCGTCATTTATATTTTTATATTTTATATTTGTTTGCTGTTATCTTTCTTTGAATTTTTAACTAAAATGTTCTGTGGGTGTTTTTTCCATTTCTTTATCATACTGGAATATTTCTGCAGAATGTCCTAAGAGAGTATTCTTCAACTTTAAAAATAGATTTTTTAGAAATTTCAATACGAAGTGATCACTGAGACAATCATCCATTTTTTTATTTAGGGACTTTTCTTTTATTTCCACATTTTTCTCTGAATGTTTCATTCAATACCTTTGGATATTTCTTTTGGATATTTCTCTAGAATGTTCTTTGACACTTTTCAAATTCGTTACCTTACATATTTTATTATTTTGTAAATGAAACCTTCAGTTTCATGTTTTTTTTCTAGGGCGTTCACTAGTACAACTCTTCAAATTTTTTGTTACAGAGTTTATTTTTTAATCATTTCACATCAAGCAAGGCAATAAAGCCACTAAGACACAAGGAATTTACAAGGGTGTGAGAGAATATGAGAAAAACACTATTAAGGAGAAAGAACAATAAACGAGCAGGAATTAACAAGACAGAAGATAATGATTGCATTTAAATCTTTGAAGATCAAAGTTGACTGGAAAGGAAGCCGAAAGAGAGTTCTACAAGCGAGAAGTGCAAGAGAATAGAAGAACTGTTAGCATAGAAATTATATCTAAGCATTTCAACTGTAAAATGATGAGACCTCACCGCCAATCTAGTACTGCGCTTAAATCCATAAATTTTATGTACCAAAGAGGAAAGTTCATCAGAACAATTACCATGAAAGTATTTATAGAAAAGGCACAGGGAAGTTACATTACACAGCAGCGGACCTAGCAATTGATTCAATATCATCTTTCCACTTCATTTCAGCGGAAACGTTTTATTTAGGATTTTTCTCTTGTATGTTCTCTGAATGTATCATCCATTTACATTATCTTGAACCTTTCGCTAGAATGAACTCTGATAAAAATCTTCAAAGTCTTTCTCAGATTTTTTTACCAGAATATTCTCTGATATTATCTGATTGTTTGATATTATCTATCCTATATTATCCCTAAATTTACTTATAGTTTTTGCTTTTGTTTTTATGACAAATGTTCTGTGGCTCACTCATGCAGATTCTTTAGCTAGCTTTTTTCTTTTTTTTTTTCCCCTCGAGAATGTTCTCTGAAGAAATCGTTCAATTTCATTATTGTCGATTTTATCTCAGGAAGATTCAGCTGGCAAATTGTCTGAGTTCTTTCTTTGGGATTATTTCCTCTGGAATGTTCTGGAACTGCTTCTTTCAATTTCTTTATCCTTCTTAGCTTTTTGCCGAGAATATTCTGCAAGATAATAGTTCAAATTCTTTACCTGACTTGTATTTCCTCCGAAGAATTTGTGGCTCTATCCTTCCATTGCTTTAGCTTTTTTTTCTTCTTTAAAACATGGTTTGGTAGTGTTTCAAATTTCTAAATCTTTCTTGTGATTTTACTCAAGAATATTCTGTGAGACAATCGATGAATGTCTTTCATTTGGATTTAGTATTGCAAATATTTTGAGATAATTCATCAATTTCTTCCTTTTTTTTTTCTTTCTTTCCTTTTTTTTGTCTCAAATATTCTGTGAGAGAATTTACCATCTTTTTTCTTTTGGCCATTTTTTCCAGAATATTCTGTGAGAGAATTCATCAGTTTCTTTCCTTTGGAATTTTTTTCTCTAGAAAATTCTGTGAGAAAAATTCATCAATTTCTTTCTTTTGAAATCTTTTTCTCTCGAATATTCTGTATGAGAATTCATCGGTGTCTTTCTTTTGTTTTTTTGTTTGTTATTTTTTTCTCTTGAATGTTCATGTGAGAGAATTTATCAATTTCTTTCTTTTAAAAAAATTATCTCTCGAATCTTCTGTGAGTGGATTCAATCAATTTCTTTCTTTTGGGTTTTATTCCTCGAATGTTTTGTGAGAGAATTTGTGTATTTCTATCTTTTGGGAATTTTATCTCTCGAATATTCTTTGCGAGAATTCATAAATTTCTTTCTTTTGGAAATTTTTCTCTAGAACATTCTGTGAGAGAATTCCTCAATTTCTTTTTTTTTTATCGAATGTTCTGTGTCAGATTTTATCAATTTCTTTCTTTTGGGAGTTTTTTTTTCTCTCTAGAATATTCTGCGAAAGAATTCATCAATGTCTTTCATTTCGTTTTGTTTTTTTTCTCTCTTCAATATTCTGTGACAGAAATCATCAGTTTCTTTCTTTTGGATTTTTCTCTCTCGAATCACTTGTAAAAGAATCGAGCTATTCATTTCTGTCTTTTGCTGTTTGTTTCTGTGTTCATAGAAATATATTATAAATTTCAGACTACAGTATCCCTGGCTGTTCGGCAAACGAATGCTGATTGTTTCCTTATAATTGAACCGGCTAATATTACCGTTACCATTATCACATTCACCTCCAGACAAACCTGCATGTTTCTTGGTTGCTAGGACGTTACTTGTGATATGTTGATCATTATTATGACAGTCTATTCAATTGATTTCTTTTGTCCCTGTTTATGCTCTTTGAGATTAAATAGGAAAGGAAACGGTGGGAAGAAAAAAAAAAAAGATTGTGCCTCAAGATATTTACCTTTTCTTTATAAAATCCACAATCACCAAGAACAGCAAGTCGTGGAATAGTTCAGGATTAGTTGCTTAATTTGGAAACAGGATTTGAATTCTTTATGAATAAATTAAAATAAATAAAGGGTTTAATTAAAAATTCAGAAAATTTCAAAGTTTTTTTTTCATATTTCAATCCATAGCTGAAAGTGGACTTAGAATCTAAATGGCAAATGTCTGGGTCTTTCCTATATTATTCTTGATAGTTTGGTTCATATCTAAGCGTGAAATCAAGATCTTAATCGTCAATGCCTCTATCTTTCAGATCTTTTACATGATATTTCGGTTCATAGTTAAGCATTGACCTTCTTCTTCTTTGTTTCATTTTTCTTACTTCTTTTTTCGTTCATTCTTTCTTTTTCATTTAGCTATCATCTTCTCATTATATTCTGTCTTTCATCAGCTTTTTCTGTCTTTCTTTCTTTCTTATTTAGCTATCATATACTCATTATATCCTTTCATCAGGTTTTTATATCTTTTTTATTCCTTTTTGATTTTCTTTCTTTCTTATTTAGCCATCTTCTTCTCATTATATCCTATCTTTCATCAGCTTTCTTTTTCTTTCTTTCTTTCTTTCTTTCTTTCTTTCTTTCTTATTTAGTTATGATCTTTTCATTATATCCTATCATTCATCAGCTTTCTTTCTATCTTTCGTTCGTTCGTTCGTTCCTTCTTTCTTTCTTTCTTTCTTAATTTTGTGTTTTAGCTATCATCTTCTCATTATATCCTATCTTTCATCAGGTTTCTTTTTCTTTCTTTCTTTTTTCATTCTTTCTTTTTTTCTTTCTTCCATTCTTTTTCTTTTTTATTTAGCTATTTTCTTATTATATCTTATCATTCATCAGCTTTCTTTCTATCTTTCCTTCCTTCCTTCCTTCCTTCCTTCCTTCCTTCCTTCCTTCCTTCTTTCTTTCTTTCTTTCTTTCTTATTTTTGTTTTTTAGCTATCATCTTCTCATTATATCCTATCTTCCATCAGGTTTCTTTTTCTTTCTTTTTTTTTTATTCTTTCTTTCTTTTCTTTCTTTCTTTCTTTTTTTATTTAGCTATCATCTTCTCATTATACCCTACCTTTCATCAGCTTTCTCTTTCTCTCTTTCTTTATTTCTTTCTTTCTTTCTTATTTAGTTATGATCTTTTCATTATATCCTATCATTCATCAGCTTTTTTCTATCTTTCGTTCGTTCGTTCCTTCTTTCTTTCTTTCTTTCTTTCTTATTTTTGTTTTTTAGCTATCATCTTCTCATTATATCCTATCTTTCATCAGGTTTCTTTTTCTTTCTTTCTTTTTTCATTCTTTATTTTTTTCTTTCTTCCATTCTTTTTCTTTTTTATTTAGCTATTTTCTTATTATATCCTATCTTTCATCAGATTACTTTTTCTTTCTTTCTTTCTTTCTTTCTTTCTTTCTTTCTTTCTTTCTTTCTTTCGCTATCATCTTTTCATTGTATCCTATCTTTCATCAGCTTTCTTTCTTTCTTTCTTTATTTCTTTCTTATTTGGCTATGATCTTTTCATTATATCCTATCATTCATCAGCTTTCTTTCCATCCTTCCTTCCTTCCTTCCTTCCTTCCTTCCTTCCTTCCTTTTTTGTTTTTTAGCTATCATCTTCTCATTATATCCTATCTTCCATCAGGTTTCTTTTTCTTTCTTTCTTTTTTTATTCTTTCTTTCTTTTTTTCTTTCTTTCTTTCTTTTTTATTTAGCTATCATCTTCTCATTATACCCTACCTTTCATCAGCTTTCTCTTTCTTTCTTTCTTTCTTTCTTTCTTTCTTTCTTTCTTTCTTTCTTTCTTTCCATTCATTTTCTCTCTCTCTTCCTCATTCTTGCTTTCTCTCCTATTCTTCTTCCCGACTTCATTCCTCTTCCTATCTTTTCTCTTTCAGTTCTTGCGATTTGTCAGTGTATGTTTGTCACTCGGATATTTATAAAATACATTAAATAATAAAAGATCATTTTTGAATTACCAATGAAAAAATAGAAGAATAGAAAATAATCAAGTCTATTTCTAGAAGTTTATTTTAAAACACTTCTATAGCAACACAAAATGCATTAACGGATTCCCTTTTTACCAGATTTTCACTTCATCTTCTTTTGATTAAAAAGAAAAAGAAAGAAGAGAAAAGTATTAAAAGAAAGTATAAAAAAAATAAAGATAATGAGAAATATACACGGAGGCTGTATTACATCGTCATGGTTTCATTCGTCAGCGAGTGTTTTCCCGTGTATTTTGTTTGCCGCCATTTTTTTTTGTTTCCCGCCTTTTTTGTTATTTTATTGATCAAAACATTGAAGAGTCATTTTTGTTTTTAATGACGGTGTGTCGTGAAATTATACAGAATGCTACAGACAAGAAGACGACAGACGATACAAAGCAAAGTATAAATTCTCGGTTTATTCCCAGACATGAAAATTTGTTTTTCATGCAGACTAGAAATTAAATTTACAGTTTTTCGTTGATGAATTTAATTAACACGAATTAAATATCAAATGAAGACTTCTTGAAACTATAGCAAGTCATGGACTGATGTGGTATTAATGAACATTGCATCTACTTTAGATGTTGAGATTTAGAAAAAACAAAACATGCTTTAAAATCTTTGAGTATGAAAAACATTCACAGTAGATAATTTATATTGCAGCATACGAAAAAATAACTTTGATAATTGATAGAAATAAAAGACACCCCAACACCAAAAATAAAACAAAATTTTTGCCAGATGGAAGTTTGATATTTTGCGTGGTTTAAACTTGCAGAATTTGCTAAAATAAATATTTTTGAGAGCGGAAAATATGGCTGATTTCAAAATAGAAAATTATATTATCTGAAAAGAAAAAAAGATAAAATAAACGGTTAGAAGGAAGGTAGATATTTTTCTGGGTATGAAATTATACAATCTGAAAAATAGTTATTTTTGTGAGAGAGATATTTGATATTTTTCCTGGTAAGAACCTGTAGAATTTGAAAAGAATAGCATTTTCCGGGAGATGAATGTTTGATTTTTTTTCGGAGTATGAACTTGTAAAGCATGAAAGATTAAATATTTATTTATTTTGTGCGAAGGAAACTTGAGATGATTCGAGATATGAACTTTTGAAAAGAAGAACGTTTTGCTGACAGAAAAGTTTGATACGTTTCTATGTATGAACTTGTAGAATATGGAAAAAAATATCTAAATGTGAAGTTCGATATTTACGAGGTAGGAAATTATAGAATTTTGAATAAAAAAGATGTAGAATAATTAATATAACTTAGGTCCGGGGTATAACGATAAACTACACCCGGCAGCAAGACCTCTAATCAGAAAAGTTGGCATTTTGACGAGAGCGAAGCCACCTATTAATTGCTGTTGTTCCCAGGTCAACTCTGACCTGGGGTGGTAGCACCCGTTAGGGTCCCAGATATGGGCAAATAGAGAACCCCAAAACAAAAATAAAACATTATGAAAATATAAAAATTCATTTTTATAATAAAAATACCAACAATATATTTTTCAATAGGGCCAACAATACATATATTAAAAGGACCATTAATACATTGTTAATGCAAAATGACTATCAATACATTTTATCTGTACTTGAAGGCATACAACTGCGTTCAAAATATATTGAATTGAAGCCATAAAATTGTTCAAATGATTTAGATTTCGACATTAAATAACCAATAGATGTTGAAATACTGGTATATCAACCGATAAAACAACCATTATGAAAGAACTCTTTCATGACGTTAATTCATATAATATCCTATAATTTCTTAGAGAAATCAAACTATAAATTCAAAATATACACTACAGCTCAAAAGTTTGAGGACACCCCTGGTAAGTTTTTAAATTGGCCCCAAAGTATTTGTTTTGTACTTTAAATAAAAGAAAATTATTATACATGGTTAAAAAAGTGAGACATGATTCTTTATTAGAAATCTTATTATGACAAAAAGAAAAAAAAATTATGATTAAATTTTGCTGTCGTCAAAATATCCTCCTTTATCTTTGATTACTGCAGCACTAATTTTTAGCATTCATAAAGTATAAGTTTGATCATTGATTCCATACCTTTTCCAATGATTCTAAAAGCTCTTTTTCCTTCTTTTCACTCTTCTGTCAAGTTCATGCCATGTTAGTTCTAAGGATGGCTTCAAACTTTTGAACTGTAGTGTAACTTCAACAAAACTACAACACAAAACACACATGTCACCGCTACTAGTAATTATGTCCACACAAACATATATATGCACAAAAGCTGAGTATCATTTACCATGTATTAAATTGTGGAAGCAGAATAATATATATCATATTTTTATTACTTCAAAACAACCAAGAAAATTAAATTTCGCCATTAAATGACCCATGAAGTTGTTGATAAGCTGTTAAACAAATCAAATCAATCAAACAATCATGACGCTGGTTATCATATCTTCATACGAGGTGGTTCAGAACTATCTGACATTCACGTCCTCAAGGGCACATGGCCCAGTCGATAAAAGCGTTAGCTGAATCCAGTGACTTGAATCAAAGAGTTGTGAGTTCAATACCTGGATACAGCAGATGTGATCAATAAAACTTGGAGGGTTGAGTTAAAAGGGAGATAACAGATACTGAGATTTGCGGAAGTGGCATGGCACGTGGGACTAGAACAATCTACTAAAGGGTTTATTTCGAAATGACAATCACCTGAAGAAGACCGGAGCGTAATATGGCAACGAAAATGGCGACAATAGTCTGAACAATGTAAATAATTACAATACTTCAACTCAGAAAAAAATAGACAGATCCTTAAGAAGACCGAAGCGTAGAACGGCCGAAACGTCGCTAAGATGGCAACGAAGATGAGGATAACAGTACAAACAATGTAAATAGTGTAAATATCTGACATTCTGATATAAAAAGAAAGTTTGCGCCAGAAATTCAAAGATTATTGTCTTATCTTTTCCCCTTTTTCTCTCTCGTTTCTAACAAGCCAAGAGACATTTTCCCATTCATTCCACGTCCTGACAGGACACGGAGAAGAAGAACCTTTTATATTTGTCCTTGTGTATGTAACGGATTGAATCAGGTTACCAATTTACCAATCATTAGTTTGTAGTGGCATTGTCTAATTTTTTAAAGAGGATATTTTCTTGTGTTGAATGGATATATATATATATATATATATATATATATATATATATATATATATATATATAAGCAAATATATGGATATAGATCCGACAGTATGAAGAAAATATACTGAAAAAACAAACAAAAAAATAATATGCGATTAAACATTAAAACAGCATAATCGCATATTATGATTTTTGTTTATTTCAATATATTTTTTTATATATATATATATATATATATATATATATATATATATATATATATATATATATATATATATATATGCAGATATATATATGTGCAGATATATATGTGTGCAGATTTGTGGAAAAAATAGGAAAGAACACGTGAGGTAAATAATCCGGAGTTCTTTAGTATTTTTTGTTTTTTTTTTAAAAACAGTGCTCCATAAAAAGTAGAGCTTACATTATAATTATTTTTTTATTTAAAAAAAAAATATATATATATATATATATATATATATATATATATATATATATGGTTATAGTGGCGATACTATTGTAGTTTCGATAAGTATTTTTTCTTGAACAGTAGACAGCGTATTGTATGCAAAATATGGTTCGTTACGGACTAAGAAAACCCTGGATGAGAAAAGAGAAACGTCTTGTCTCTACTGAATCTACTGGTTGAAGAATGGGATTGAGTTTATACCATTCGTTTTTATATTACTTTATACAAGGCCGCCTTGCGAGCATTAGCATAATTCTTCTGGTTGTTATGGTGGGGTAATGAAGAAAAGTTAATGAATACAAAAAACCAAAAAACAAAAAACAAACAAACTTGAATACAATTAGGAGGAGGAAGCATAAAACAATGCATAAAATAAAGTTATGCAAATAGACAAAATGAAAGTCTCGCCTCAGATGTTACAAAAATAGTGTTACTCAGGAGCTTCAGAGAAGTCAGGTGCATTAGCATGTTAACCAGAAAGATAACGTCCCAGCTACCAGGTGCAGATCCGCGCCTCACAGAAGGTCTGCTCCTGGAATGTGCTCACATAGAAAGGACTATGACAGAAAGATATATAAGCACCCAACCGAGTGGAAAGAGGAAGAAAATCAATCGGTTATATAACGACAGTAATTGACGAAATTTGGGTGTAATGACAACTCGGAGGCGTGATAAGACTTAAGTTAGCTTTATTGAGTTTGAATGGAGAGACACGGCTAGACCGCTTATTTATAGCATTTAAGTAAGAGAAAGTTCATCTTTCAAGGGAGACAATCGTCATCAAGAGAGGTAATTCCTGTTGGTCTATACCACATTCTCCCCCGCTTTATTTCTAATCGGATGTGATGAATTCGCTCTATCGAACAGACGTTCTGCGGGTCCTTTTGGAGCGTCTGTCATTGTTTTGAGTTGTTTCGGGGTTAGGGTCTTCCGGGTCTGCAGACGTATTATGTTGGTTTTATTCCCCTGCGTGCTGGTTTCTCTGACTTTGAAGACAATGAGTCTGAATCGGAGAGTGGATAAGTGTGTTTCTGAGCCAACGATCGCATGTCCTCATCAGGGCCACAATGGACTCTCACTGTCTGATCTTCCGACTACTTTCCATCTGAGTATCGGACTAGCGTAGGGAATCGGAGAGCCGAGTTCGAATTCCAGACGAATCCATTACATTCACTTAGATGATAATACCCTTGCGAATAGTATGAATCCTCCTCTTTTCCCCTACCCAGCTATGGGTAAATAGCAGGACAGATCGGCTTCTATAGTCTTGGATGACAACAGATCTTTCGCATAAAGAAATGGCAACCTACTGCAGGAAAAAATCTGCCTCATCAGTCATGTATCGAAAGATATATGATCGCCTAAGTGTGTATCACGCATGGCACATAACTGAATGGAGGCACGGATTGAGGAATCAGAGAGTCGAATTCGAATTCCAGTCGAATCCATTACATTCACTTAAATGCTAATACCTTTGGAAAGTCATCCTCTTCTCACCCAGCTATGGGTAAATGCCAGGAAACGTTAACAAGGGAGGTAACTCCTGTTGGTCTATACCATACCGTAGTTGAAAAACCCCCCAAAAAACAATGTTTCATATGGGATATTTTGTCTCATTTTCTTATTATTCTGCATACGATAAAGTTTCAAATGTATAAAATAAAAAAAATGCTTTTATTGAAGACTTTCCTATATTTATAAGCATTTATTTGCATCCCTGGGTAACATTTATTTCCTGACTTGATGAGCTGTAGCGTGCATTTTCTAGAAAATGACTCATTTAAGGTCTGCACATTGTCTGTCGCTCGGAACTCGCAAGAAAATTGGTATTTACAGAATCGATATATTTCTTTGATCATAGTTTTCTGGCACTATGCAGCACCATCATTAAATCTAAAAACATTAATCATCTTCAACTAAGATATATATATATATATATATATATATATATATATATATATATATATATATATATATATATAGAGAGAGAGAGAGAGGAGGAGGAGAGGAGTGAATCTTTTCAAATTTGGAGCGTACACCTAACAAAAAGCCAAAACAAACACGAGCCGACATTCATCCAAGAAAAAGATGTAAGCTGTTTCACAGAAGAAGCTGACACAATAAAGAGATGGACAGGGTAGTGGTCATAGGGTGACTTTCTAAGCGTATCTTAGATGTGGCACAAGGCCGAAAATATGGTGCACTTAATGACGATCGGACTCACTATTCAATCGTAATTGATCTAGCGAGACAAGCTTCTTAACCATTACACTACGTTGAAGTACTCAAAATGATTTTCTAAGCGTAGCTTAGATGTTGCACAAGGCTGAAAGTATGGAACCCCCTAGTGAGGATCGGACTCAAGTCGTAATTGATCTAGCGAGACAAGCTTGTTAACCATTACACTACGTTGAAGTACTCAAAAATGCTTTTCTAAGCGTAGCTTAGATGTTTGCAAAGGCTGAAAGTATGGAACCCCTAGTGAGGATCGGACTCAAGTCGTAATTGATCTAGCGAGACAAGCTTGTTAACCATTACACTACGTTGAAGTACTCAAAATACTTTTCTAAGCGTAGCTTAGATGTTGCACAAGGCTGAAAGTATGGAACCCCCTAGTGAGGATCGGACTCAAGTCGTAATTGATCTAGCGAGACAAGCTTGTTAACCATTACACTACGTTGAAGTACTCAAAATGCTTTTCTAAGCGTAGCTTAGATGTTGCACAAGGCTGAAAGTATGGAACCCCCTAGTGAGGATCGGACTCAAGTCGTAATTGATCTAGCGAGACAAGCTTCTTAACCATTACACTACGTTGAAGTACTCAAAATGCTTTTCTAAGCGTAGCTTAGATGTTGCACAAGGCTGAAAGTATGGAACCCCCTAGTGAGGATCGGACTCAAGTCGTAATTGATCTAGCGAGACAAGCTTCTTAACCATTACGACACGTCGAAGCGCCCCAGGGGAGTGCAACTACCAAAACAGAAGAAACCGCAGTCTGTTAAAGAGTCAAGAAGTGTCAAACGATGACGACGTTTCTATTTGACGAGAATTAGAAGCAGCCATCAAGCCAGTGAAAAATGGAATTGGCAACATTCCCACAGAATTGATCAAGAATAGAGGAAAATCAGTGATCGATATTCCTTCATCGATCTGCAATAATATCTGGCAAAACGGTGAATGGCCAAAACCGTGGACACCAGTCACTCATCATCAATCTCCACAAGACAGGCAACTTACAACTATGACAGAATTATATAAAGATAAGCCTCATCAGTCATGCGAGCAAAGTTATGCTAAAAGTAACCCTAAACTGATTAAGATCGCAAGCGGAAGAAATAACAAACTGGCTACAGCGGGAGGGAACATTTCATCACCGCCGACTCAACACCGACCAACCGGTTTTGGCTCTCATAGATTCTACATCTCTTAGATCAGCTTTGAGTTGTAGAGATTTGATGAAAGTTTGACTGTTTGTTATAGCGATTTATTCGTTACAACAGACGATTTGGCTGAGTGGTATTTAATTTTCAAATGTTTCATCACACCGAAAATTGAAATTCTTAGTCAAAGAGGAAAAATTAGATCGAGAAAAAAGAATTTACAGAGAAAAGAAAAAAGTAAATAATGCAAAAAATAAAAAAAAAAAAGAGATGAGTAGAAGAAACTATGGCTTCAGCGGGAGGGAACATTTCATCACCGCCGACTCAACACCGACCATCCGGTTTTGGCTGTCATAGTTTGTACATCTCTTAGATCAGCTTTGAGTTGTAGAGATTTGATGAAAGTTTGGCGGTTTGTTTTAGCGATTTATTAGTTACAATAGCCGATTTGGCTGAGTGGTGTTTAATTTTCAAACGTTTTATCACACCGAAAATTGAAATTCTTAGTCAAAGAGGAAAAGAAAAAATTGCATGCGATGTCCATTTATTTGTATCTGATAAGTTTAGTAAAAGAGAGATCAACATATTGAATCAAAAGTTCAAAACAGAAAAGGCCCGTCGATATAATGAAGTCGATCAGAACGAGGATCGAGAGATATACAGGGTGGTCCGAAACTCTTGTCACCGCTACATAATATAATTTTCTATTTCAAATGGCTGACACGAGCTCCTACAGCATGGAAGAAAGGCTGCTTGCAAGTGTATGGACACATGGTCGGGTTCATTCTGGCAGGAGCACGGAAGATGTGCGACATGACTTCACTGCAAGATTCAACAAACCAGCTTCTCCGAAGAGGACGAATACTCCGATGGGAATACACCATTCCTCCGCCGAATGCGTCATATATACAGGGTGGTCCGAAAGTCTAGTCACCCCTACGTGATATAATTGTCTGCTTCAGATGGCTGGGACGAGCTCCTATAGTTTGGAAGAAAGACTGCTGGTAAGTGTACAGACACATGATCGTGTGCATTCTGACAAGAGCATGAAGGATTTGCAACATGACTTTATTAATATTTTTATTCCCATTACTTTTTGATTGGGTGTGACAAGACTTTCGGAGCACTCTTTAGTTGTTCTTTCAATGTATATGGAAGTTATTCTTCCATTTAGGTATTGATGACAAAACCATTTCCATAATATTTTTTTTACAAAGCTATTCACTTGTTCTAACTCTGATATTAAAATCAAGTTCTTTGGTTTTAGTTTCTTGGAGACAACATCAATATTATAACAATTAAAGTCCAGAGCGAATAATTATTATTATTTTTTTAACGTGTCCTCTTATATTAAACATCCGGCCCTTGAAGGATTTTTGTCCGGCCTGTCAACGTTAACACCTGGAAACAAATTATTTAATTAATTTTTGGAGCCAATGAAGATGAACTTATCTGCGTCTGTGAACAAAGACTTTAAATAGTGGCATGTCAGTTGACATGGGGAAGATAGATAGACAGAGAAGTTCTTAGCTGAGCTAGTTATTGACTACTCAGGCGATTTCTGTACCTTTTACCAACCTATTAAAACCCTTTTTATTGTTACGTGTTATTTGGCGTTTGTTTCTACTAACCCCAAATCAACATCATAACAATTAGAAAACAGGAACATTACTAAGTAGCAAGAACAACAGAAGAGTAATCAGGAAGACAGTAGACAGCGATAGACATTGCATTTTTTTTTGCAAGATTAAAGTTGACTGGAAAACATGAATGTGGAAGAGAGTTCCACAAATGGGAAAAGAATTTGTTAAAATAGAACTTGCGGCTCCATCAACAGTAAATTGATGAGATCCCGACGCCAGTCTATTATTCCGCTTAAATTTAAAAAGTCTAGGTATATCAGTTAGAGTTAATCAATCTACAATGTGACGAATTTTTAAAATCAAAATGAAATTGCGAATCCACTGCTGACTTCTACAAGAAATATGTTTTGCCAAGCGGAAAATATAAAAATCTATTGAATGGTATCATTATTTGGAAGTACATATTCTTATGAACAACTTTTTCGAAAATGAAATATACTAAAATTAAATGCAACGTCAATTGCCGTATTCTGTCTTCCTGGACATTGTTCCTTTGTCCTTTCCTCGCTAAAGCTTTCGCTTTAGCTCAGTGTAACTCCTTGCTTCCTTGTGGCATTATCGTCTTGCTTGGGGTGAAACGATTGAAGAAAAAAATAATATACAGTGCGGTCCGAAAGTCTTGTCTACATAATACAATTTTCTAATTCAAATGGCTGACACGAGCTCCTACAGTTTGGAAGAGAGGCTGCTGGTAAGTGTACAGACACATAATTGTATACATTCTGGCAAGAGCATGGAGGACGTGCAACATGACTTCATTAATATTTCTATTTTTCTCATTACGTTTTGGTAGGGAGTGACAAGACTTTCAGACCACCCTGTACATCCGGTAAGAATTTATTCATTACTTCAAGGTTACACATTTACTCCGTTTCTGACGGATGTGATAGTCGATAAAACTGAAGAGTATTTTTTTAGGTTAAATGATGGCGGCCGATGTCTGACTATTATCGGAAAATATCCCAAAGCGAATTAATCAAAGTAACGTAGCGCTTCTTCTTGATTGTAAAAGTGAAAGAAAATGTGTCGACTTTAAACGTGTGCTTTTCTCTAACATGGATACAATTTAGAAATTTGAGTGGTGGAAATTACCCTAAAACGCATATTTTCAAAAATAGATATGGGCAAGTTTTCAGTAAAAGCTTTTTTTTTATGTTTTGTTCATCAATTTTGTCTCTTTACGTATTTTTATACATTTTTTCCTCATTCGGATACTTTTTTCTTTCCTTCAAATCATTTTTGGTTTTTCTTTATCTGTCCCCCCTTTTTTAATCGAGTTAACGTCAATTAAGGCAGTATACCACCTAAAACATAAGGGGTTAGTGGGTGTTTAAGAATTAGTGTTGTGTCGGAAACCTACCACCCCTCTTGAAGATGAACTTGTCTGCGTCTGTGAACAAAGACTTTAAATTGTGGCATGTCAGTTGACATGGTGAAGACAGATAGACCTTCCCTCCACCACTCCTAACATCACACCCATTCCAACACCTGTTCACTCACCACAAAAAAAGGCTACGAAGCCCTGACTCTCAAATTGCTACGGAGAAAAAAAAGAAAAAAGTCAAACCACCATATCTCACAGGGGAAGACGTCTGCCGCGTATCCCGGGATCAGGCGGAAAGGGTCTTCGGGCAAACGAAGAACCCGAAGCCCTTGAAAATCTTGTGGAATTTCCGGCACATCAAGGGTGTGGATGTGGAGGTGCCGGAAAATTTCCACAAGGCAAAAAATCAACTAACCGTCATAAGAACTGGCCCGGGTACGCGGGAGATCTGGGGCAAGATAGAGGAGGCAAAATCGTCCTTGAAAGTGGTGCCCCCAGCTGTCGTCCCACTTTAGGAAAATTTAGATGAAACAAAAAAAATGTAAAGGAGGGTCCCTATTTATGTTCACCCATCCCTTTATAGAGCCCTTAAACTAACCTATCCTGCGGACATCGGCGGCTTGTCCCAGGATGACACGCTCGATACTGAAATGATGTCTGGTTCGTTGGGACAGGCTGTCGGTGTCCTCACCCCAGCCATGTTCTATCCTGAAGGGCAACCCTAATCGGTTTCACAATGGCACTTTGGTTAGCTAGTTTGAATGCCCGGGGCCTGAGGTCCGAGTCTCGCAGGGCGAGGCGCTCTCGTGACCTTCAGCGCCTCGGGGTGAATATATGTTGTTTACAAGAGACCCGGTTTTCTTCTCATGATCGTGAAGACATACTGTCTAAGGGGTTCGCCCTTTATTCAGCATGTTTTGATGGTTTTTCGAGGGGTGTCTCTTGGCTAGTGAGCAGGTCTTTGAAGGCTGCATGTACCCTTGCCTTCGCAGATCCGGCGGGCAGGCTTTGCGTGCTGGATGTTACCATAAAGGATAAGGTTCTTCGTCTCATTGGGGTTTATGCGCCCAATACCCATTCCGAGCGGCCTGCTTTGTTTCGGCAGATCGCGCCGTTCTTGACGACGTCTCGTCGGGTAGTTTTAGCGGGGATTGGAATGCCGTCCTTGACCCCGATATAGATCGTATAGGGCACAAAAGGTACTAACAAACCGGATGTGAAACCATTTCGGGACTTTATCGATGGGTTTGATCTCGTCGATAAGTTCCGGAATGAACACCTCGGGAGGTAGCATGGACTTGGACAACTAGTGGCAACTCGGCTCCTGGCTCGCGTGCGAGCTACCTGGACCGAGTCTTAGTTAGGAGAGTCGATGTAGGGCTCTTAGGGTGTCCAAGTTTCCATTATATAGTTTATACGGATCATAGGCTTGTCCGGGTCCGTGTAAACTTAGATAAAAAAGGTTAGGTTGGCTGGTTACTGGAAATTGAACTGTTCGCTTTTTAGTGATCAGGGTTTCCGGGACCAGCTGTTACTAACGATCCAAAGGGAATTGACGGGAGCGGTTGTGGGAAATGCCTGGTGGGGCAATTTAAAATCTAAGATTCGAACGTTTGCTGCCGATTTTAGTCGTCGACTCAATCTAGATAGATTAGCGGCGCAAACGGCTTTAGAAGAAAAAAGTTGATCGGGCCGTGAAATCCCGTGTTAGTGGGGACATAGTCTTAGCTAAAGGAGAGTTTGCCCCCTTGCTTATCAAGGAGGATCAAGCTCCGGGTAGTTAGGGCTAGGTTAAAAGAATGTCTTCTGAGGCAACGAATATGGGCGCTGAACTGCGTGTAGAGGAAAATCGAAACGCGGCCAGGCGACATATAGCGTGCGTCACATTACCGGATAAGCGGAACGTGACTACAAACGCGGGCATATGTGAGGTCTTTCGAGATTACTTTCAGGAGTTTTTCACCAGGGAGCCCGGTCTGAGCCCTGCTCAGTTCGACGCCTATTTGTCCGACTTTCCCTGCCTCGAGGCAGCTGAAGCGTCTAGGCGCGAGGGTCCCATTACGGAGTCGGAAATCTGGGAAGCGCTGAAACAGGTTGGCCTGGATAAATCTCCGGGACTAGATGGTCTTCCCTATGAAGTTTACTTGAGGCAGTCGCCCGTTTTTGTTCCTTTGCTGGAACTGATCTTCAACAACTGGATGAAGCAGGGGTCTATACCCCAACGCTTCACCAGGGGGGTGATCAAGTTGCTGCGTAAGGACAAGAACGGTGGGGATGGGTTAGGGAACTTTCGCCCTTTAACGATGTTAAATACGGACTTAAAGATTTAGGCGAAGATCCTGTCTCGTCTGATTGGCCCCGAACAGACTTGTGCTGTGAAGGGCAGGACTATTCAGGATAACCTTCATATGGTACGCTTGATCTTAGAACAAGTCGACAGTGAAGCCGCGCTGATCAATTTAGATCAGTCCAAGGCCTTCGATAGGGTTGACCATCGATTTCTGGAGGCTGTCCTTTTGGCGGCCGGTTTCGGAGCCGACTTTCGCTCCTGGATCCGACTCTTGTATGCGACCCCCGGTGCGCTGGTGGAAGTGAATGGGGTAAGATCGAAGCCTTTCGTATTGTCTCGCTCCATTCGTCAAGGTTGTCCGCTATCGCCTCTGCTTTACGTTCTTGCCTTGGAGCCATTCCTTCGCAAATTAAAGGCGAATCCGGTCCTACGCGGAATTTCGCTGCCGGGTGCTTCCACCTCGGCCAGGTATTCTGCCTATGCTGACGACGTTTCGGTTCTTGTGTCGAGCAGAGCCGAGATTAACGAAGTCAGTAAGCAGGTCAGTGGGTATGAGATGGTGACAGGGGCCAAGATCAACCGCGATAAGTCTGTGGGCTTGCGGTTGGGTGCGTGGAAGGGAGTTCCTCTTCCCGGACCTTTCCTCTGGACGGATGGGCCGATCAAGATACTCGTAGTCTGGTTCGGTCCTGATCTCCAGTTGGAAATGAATTGGTCGGAGGTACAAGGGCAGGCCGAGGCTGCGGGTAATCTGTGGTCTCGGAGGAGACTTTTCCTGAAGGGAAGGGCGGAATTATGTGTTTCACACATCTATCCGATCCTCCTCTACCGTCTTTCTGTGCTTCCACTCCCGTATGCCCGACTAATGTTATTAGTCAAGGCCTTGTTCTCTTTCTTGTGGAGAGGCAAGGCCCATATGGCATCTCGCGAGATCTGTCGCCTTCATCCCTCTGAGGGCGGTCTGGGTATGCCTAGCATTGAGATTCGTCAATATATGCTTCGCATTACCTTTCTAGACCGAATGTGTCGTGGTTTGGATGAGGTGGGCACCTTTTGGAAAGAAGATGTCCGAAAACATTTCCCATCCCTGAGAAGTGTGCACTCGTGCGAGGAGGAGGCCGGTCGTACTCCTCGTCTCGAGTGCTCCTTCTACCGCGAATGTCGTCGTGCTTTGAAGCTCCTCTTGCGGACGTCGGATGGCCTCTCCGACGCCCAAGCGTTGTCACGTAAGGCATTATATCGATTGTTAGTTAGGGGGTCCGTTCGAGATACTCTGATCGACGAGCTCGGTCTTACGAAGCAGGAGGCTTGCTCGATATGGCATTGGGCGCCTGGGTTGAAATGTCTCACTAACGATGAGGCATCACTCACCTGGCTGATGATTCGTGGGGTCACGCCTTTTTTCAGTGCAAGACGGTAGTGCCGTTGTGCAAGTTTGTTGAAGGCCTCATGGTTCGCATGCTGCAGGGAAAGTTTTTTGTCCTGGAAGCCAGTTCTGTTTGTAGCAATGTGGTATCGCAATTGACGAAGGCTGAACACTATGTGTTCTGTTGCTTACTAGGGGTTATGCGAGTCGTGATTTGGACGACGCGACAAAAGGGATTCTATGAAGGCGAGAAGTTCACCTCTTCCCAACTGATCTTGTACTTTAAGCATCAGCTTAAAGTCAAGATTAGGACGGAAAGGTGGCGGCTCCCATCATCAGAATTCGGCAAAATGTGGGTGAATCTTGCGCGAATGTGTAGAGTGAAAGGGGCTGACCTAGAGTGGCATTTGGATGTCGGTTAGGTACAGAATTTTGTCCTAACAGGGTTGAACATAAGCAACCCACCCAGATATTAGGCTAGACTAGGTTTTCGTTTTTGAATTTTTAGTTTCCCTTTTTTTTTCCCGGTTAACTTAGCTAGGGTATGTAAGCTCATTGGCCCCTTTTATTTCTGTCCCTATTTTTTTTTTCTTTTGTTTAATTCCCATCCCTCCCTCGTTAGGGTGGTTAGTGATGTCAGTTTTCTGGTGGATGCGGGGCGCCTTTCGTTTCGTGTGTGTGTTTTCGTATTTGTTGTTGTGTATGAATGAGTGAGTGTTTGTGTGAATGCTTGATGGTTTGAATGTGTACTTATTTTCTTAGTTCCGCATCGATTTCGTCCGGTTAACTGATATTTCTGCCACATTCATAGTTTGTGGGTTTTTTATTACTAACTCAGTTTTGTTTAGTTTATTGTAAATAATTAATTCACGTTGTAAATATTCATTTGGGGATTTTAAAAGTTGTTATTTTATGACCCTCCCCCCCATGAACAATATCTGTAAATAAGGAGACTAGTTAGGACTTCATAGAGAAACTAAGGTATTATGGTGGACGTAGTAAGAAAGGTAGGAGTGAATGTGATGTTTTGGTGATTGGATTATTGTTGGCATGTTTGGGTCAGTGTCTGTGACTAGCTAAGTTTTAGATTAAAGACAGAAGAAGACCGTCATTCTCCATCCCCCCTTTTTGGCCTTGTGCCACATTTGTTTGTATTTTTTACACAACAATAAATATTAGACAGATAGACCGAGAGGGTAAGACCTCCGAGTCTAGCTGAGTCGTGATACAGTCTTTGACTGTAAGCGACGTCTGTCGAACTCTCTGCATTAGCAGAGAGGAACCCGGACGAAGCTTTGCCGAAGAGCAAGGTTTCGTCCGGGGAGGTAGACAGGGCCTGAACCCGTCTAGGCGGGTTCAAAGGGAATATTTTTGGCCGAGCCTACGGGCTCGGAGATACCCACATTAAATCGGCCTTGTGCCATATTCAATCCTCGTGGTTGGATCGATAAATACTAAGACAGATAGACAGAGAAGTTCTTAACTGAGCTAGTTATTGACTACTCAGGCGATTTCTGTACCTTTTTACCAACCTACTAAAACCCTTTTTTATTTTTACGTGTTATTTGGCGTTTGTCTCTACTAACCCCAAATCAACATCATAACAATTAGAAAACAGGAACATTACTAAGTAGCAAGAACAACAGAAGAGTAATCAGGAAGACAGTAGACAGCGATAGACATTGCATTTTTTTCTTTTTTTTTTTTTTTGCAAGATTAAAGTTGACTGGAAAACATGAATGTGGAAGAGAGTTCCACAAATGGGAAAAGAATTTGTTACAATAGAACTTGCGGCTCCATCAACAGTAAATTGATGAGATCCCGACGCCAGTCTATTATTCCGCCTAAATTTAAAAAGTCTAGGGACCATAGCGAAGAGCTCATCAATTATCATGAAAGAATTTATAGAATAGACACAGGGAGGCAACTTTATGTCGACGGGAAAGTGACTAAAGACGAGACGCTAGATCAGGACCAATAATATTGCTGATTCTTATTTGGATTTTATCATGGAGCTCTAAATATATAGCAGGAACACCGGATCATATGTGGCAGCAATATTCTAAGTATGAACAAGTAGTACGCTGATATATAAAATAGTGGGCAAAAAATGGTCGCACCCACAGAAAATTGATTTTTGTATTTTTACCAAAACAATGAGTAATAGAATTCGTTTATTAATACAGGGTATTGATACAGATGTACATATGTACATTATGAAAGTCAAGAAATAATTTACTATTTTGTTGAGTCACATTTTGTTTTAATAACGGCCTTACTTCTTCGTGGCATGCTACAGACTAAATTCTTTAGTAAGTCAACGTCCTTCGCAAGATTTTTCCATCATTTTTTAAAAAACTTCGCTAAAAAGTTCATCTTTTGTGTTAACTTTCCTATTACGGGCACACTTATCCATTATCGGACAAAGGTTTTCAATTTGGGTTAAGGTCAGGACTCACTTTCTAAAGAATTTAGTCCGTTGCATGCCACGAAGAATTAAGGCCGTTATTAAAGCAAAAGCTTACCTAACACAATACTAAATCATTTTTGACTTCTATTATATACATATATTCACCTGTATTAATATCCTGTATTAATAAACGAATTCTATTACTCACATGTCTTGGTAAAAATACAAAAATCAACTTTCTATGAGTGCGTTCATTTATTTTATTTATTTATTTTGCTTTGTATTGTATATTCTTATTAAACTGTTCATTCCTTCATTATTTTATTCGTTATTTATTTATTTTGGTAAGCGTTTCTTTTGGAATCACCTGCTTTGCTGTCGCGTAATAAAAATATAATCGTCGCAAAATATTTGTATCATAAAATTTGAATCAACAACAGAAAATGAAATAAAAACATTTCGTCTACGAAACAAAGAAAATTCTGACAGCTTTGTTTGATATTTGTGGTTATAAAAATTTTACTGACACTATTTTAAAAATGCTAGCCTTGTATAAATATTTAATCGTCTAGGTTGTTTTTTCTTTCTTTTTTTAATACTAGTTCTTTTAAGAGAAGTGTATTTTACGAAGACCAGACGGTTTGTGTTAAAAATTGCTTTTCGGCTCAGCGGTTGAAACCTGTCAAATTTGTAAAAGATCTCTTTCCAGCTTAGGGAAAATTATTTTTTCGTATATACTGACCAATGAGAGACTGCGGTTCAAGCTCTAGTAACATCCCGAATATTGGGGCTTTTGTGAGCCTAATTTTCTGAATAAATAGAGCTCTCTGCGAATTTAAACTGACTTTTCAAAAATTACGTCTCAGAGATGCTCGTGGGTCAAGTGAAAGTAAGGCAGTAGATACAAAGAGAAGACATTTTGACAGCAACGGGTCAAGATATGTCAACATCCTGCAGAAGGCATCAAGAAGAGATTATCAAAGAAGGCACTAGTTACCGGCCAGCTGCAGAGAGACTAAATAATTTTGAAGTTAAAGTTGAAATTCTCCCGTGGTTGGACAACCAAGAAGGAAAAGAATTTTAAGAAATTTTCCCAAGCACGACCTCTCCGAATTTAAACTGACTTTTCAAAAATTACGCCTCAGAGACGCTCGTGGGTCAAGTAAAAATAGGTTGTTTTTTTTTCAAAGGTAGTTTCACATTTTTTTATACTGTTTTCTTGATTTTTTTTCTCTTTTTGTCATTTTCAAAATTCTTTTCTTTTCCCAAACTTTTTTTCATTTTTCGATGGTATTCCTTTCTATCTGAAATTGTTATATAGGCGCACAAATGGAATTTTTGGGGAAATCTTTGTATTTGTACCTTTTCGTAATTGTATAATAAATGTGTTTTCCTTTTAAAAATTCACAGTCTTACTAATTAACCCATATCTGCGAGGAGAAGAGTTGGATTCATAACTTTTCTCAATGATATTTGCGCGTAAATGAATACAACGAACCCAGAAACTAATAAGTGACAAATAAGAACTAGGTGAGATATCGCTAGACATGGACAGTATAACAAGAACAATCGAACCCTGTAGATTAAATAAAGTGTTCAGTTCGGATTTCCCTGTCGTTTTCCCGGACCAACATAAACCTGATGAAAGCAAGCGGGTACAACAGCCGAAACGTTGTGATAAGAACAACAGGGATAAGGACAATTGTAATGTAAATAGCGAGTTCAACGGTTATTTGAGATTAATTGAATATAACGAACCCAGATGGAATTGGATCTCGGTTCTCTGATTAACAATTTCGAGCCATTATCTATTACACCACCCGCACATCCAAGCTTACAGCCCCTGGTATTCCCAAGTGGTTACCTGTCGAGGTACTGATCAGGCTCGACGTTGCTTAACTTCGGTGGTCCTACGGGAACCGGTGTTTCAAAGGGAAGTGGCCGTAAACCGCGCGTCCGTGTGTGTGTGTGTGTGTGTGTGTCTTCAGTATATTCAATAACAAGCAAACGCTCAGTTAGACTCCTGTGAACCGAATGAAGGACTACCGCTTTCGTCACTGTATGGAGTGACGTCACTAAGCGACGACCGTCATTTTACTTCTTCTACACCGAAGGGAGATAACTGCTTTTTTTTTTGTATCCCTGCATCACGTTCCTTCAAGGGGATCATGGCTCTTTCACATTCGGTTTTTTTTGTATTTTTTTTTTATCTTCTCCAAGTTTGGCATTATACTTTTTAATCCACTTTCATTGATTGAAATCCGAGACTGGAGAACGATGTCTACCTTTATATTAAACCCATAGCCGGGGAGGGGAAAAAAGATGTATTCATACCTTTTCCAAGGGCGTTAGTGCGAAAGTGAATGCCAAAATCGCTGCTGGAATTTGAACTCCGCTCGCCGGTCGTCCTTTCAGCGTTGCTATCCGCACACTTGCTTATATATTACTCTTGCCTAATACATCTCCTGTTTATGGATACTACATCCACTAACTTAAATAAAAGCTATCATTGAATTTTTTTTCACGTTCACCTACAGAGTGCGATCGATAAATTGCCGTCTGAATTACGCAAAAATGAAAATAACCCTGACATTTCATTTTAACAGATATAGTTGCCAAAATTGCACAAAAATATCTTGAAACACTAAAGAAGAATTTTATTCAGTAAAATTACCATTGGCGTCCAGCACGGCCTCCAGAATATCCTGCAACACTCCTGGACGGTCTCCTTGTTTAAGTTGGTAAATGCTGCCATAGTCCTCGCTTTCAGTTCATCTATGGTGTTACAAAGAGTTTAGTTGGTCTCTGGCTCAACTGCGCCCCACACAGAATAATCAAGTGGGTTGCAATCTGGAGAGTTAGGTGGCCAGGTTGTAATGGGTGTTGTGGTCTTAGAAATTGTCTGACAGTCATGACTGTATTCTCCTGCTTGTGTTGTATAGTGCAGAATCCTGTTGCCAGACATAGGGTCTGTCAGCAACCATCCTGTTGACCCAGCGCGTCGCTACTTTCTCCGGGCATTTGATGTAACCCTCCGTGTTGAGTCTAAGGCTCTCACCAACAAATTCGGGAGTTTCTTTTTTTTCTTTTCCGAAGGATCAGAGTGAGTTTTCCGATCTTCCGTACTTTGTAATCACCATTAGACACATTCAACTCTTACCGAATCGTCTGCATTGTCCACAAATTGACACCCAAACACACAAAAATATTCGTATTCGAGCTTCCGGTGCGAATGCCAAGCAGTACAGCATGACGTTTCCAAATTTCTAACGGAGTGAATTGTCTCATGATGCTCTTTTTCTCAGAGACGGTGCCCAACTGATCCTATTATACTGTGCAATCGACACAATAAAAATAAGACACAAAGCGCATGCGCGAAGTTAAAAGTATAATATGGCGACAATTTACCCATAGTACCCTGTAATGTTTATTCGTGAACTTGTTTTTTTTCTTTTTAAAATAGTTTTCTTAGAATTGATTATCTGTATAAAGGAGGAGTTTAGATAATGTAATTTATTTATTAAAGACATTTTTATGTTTAACGTTGTTATTTTATAGATACAAGTATTTAAGCAAATGCTCTGTTTATGATAAACAGTATTAAATAACATTTACCGGCCTGAATGTCCGAGAAATTTTCATAGAAAATATTTGTTCATTGACAGGATTCGAACCTGCATCCTATACGGAACCGTCATATACGCTGACGTGCCTTACCCACTCGGCCACCATGAACCTTATAAGACAAGGTCGAATTTTGTTATAAACTACAATCTTCCATGAATCTCGTACATTCATAACTGCTCTGGCGTATCGAATGTAAACAAATGACGTCATATGTTAAGAAATGGACGAGGTCCGACAATTTATTTATTAAATTTTATTTACATTTTTTTTATGTTTAAACGTTGTTATTTTATAGATACAAGTATTTAAGCAAATGCTCTGTTTATGATAAACAGTATTAAATAAATTTACCGGCCTGAATGTCGACAAATTTTTATATTTAATATTTTTCTTTTCGATATTATTCGATTCCATCCGTCATATAATTGTCATAATCCTTTCCGTGCCTTAACCATCGGCCACAAACATTTTTTATTTTCATAGAATATTTTAAGCATAAATTTAATATCTTTGTTTTTTGTAATTTTTAAATATTTATCATTTATTTAAATGGCATTTCCGGTTATATAATATATATATAACAAAATATATTTAAATGGACATATCTTCTATTTACATTTCTAACAATTTCCCTTTTTATTTTTAAATTGGGTTTCAAATCCTTCAAAATCTTGTCCAACCTAAATAAACATACAAATCGAACCTTAACTATAAATAAATCTATTACATTAAATGTATCGACCTCTAATGGATATTATCACAAAAAATATTAAAAAAAAAAATAAACTCTTAACACCTTTCACTATATTAAGCTTTCTTTATATTTGGCGGGAAGTATTTGAACTATAGTTGTGGTGACTTTATACTACTAAATTTTACTTAACGGCCATTCACCAGTTAATGGTCATTACTTTAATCATATTTATGATATAGCAGCTATTAGCAGCAAATTAACACCTTGCATTAAGAATAATGCTTTAACAGTCTATAATTAACTTCTTTCTTTTTATATGCCATGTCCTTTCAGGACGTAGGCGATCATGGCTCTCCACCTCCCTCTATCCCTTACAGCTCTCAACAAGTTCCTTTCTTCTGCTTCCTTCCCCAGACCACGTTCTGTCATCCGACAGCCTAAACTCACCAGGTATGTCACGTGCTGCTTTCCCTTGTCTCTCCTCCCCTCTACTCGACCCATGGCTATCAAAGTCTCCAGACCCTCTTTCCTCGTTATGTGACCCAGAAACTTCAGCTGCCTCTTTCCGATGTTAAGTATAAGCCTTCACCTTGTTTGCAACCCCATCGTTGGTCACACGCTCGGTCCATGATATGCTTAGCATCCTTCTGTAGAACTACATCTCCGTCGCCTCGAGTCTTTTCATCATCTCTGAGGAAATCGTCCAACATTCGTTGCCGTAAAGAAGGTCTCATGTCACGTAACAGCTCAGTATAGCGAGACAGGATGGTTTCTTTGCAACAAAACAAAACCTCCTGTCTCGATTATAAAGATTCTTATTCGAACGTGTGAGTTATCAGATTCTCCATGCCTTATTTCCTCATTATGTGTCCCAGAAACTTCAAAAAAAAAACTCTTCCCGATGTTTATAAGTTTGCATCCTCTTCAAAACCTCATCGTTGCTCACACGCTCGGTCCATGATATGCTTAGCATCCTTCTGTAGAATCACATCTCTGTCGCCTTGAGTCTCTTCTTCATCTTTGAGGAAATTGTCCAACATTCGCTTCCGTAAAGAAGGACAAAAAGTCACATAACAGCTGAGTTTTCTTTTCTTCTACCAATGAATTCCTCCTGTCTCGCAATACTCTGCCTAGCTTTTGGAATGCATCCTGGGCTATCCCAATACGTCTACGGATTCTCAGTGTCGAACTTACCGTCTTCTCTCAAGACGCTTCCCAGATATTTCCGCTTCTGCTTGATTCTAGTGTTCCCGACCTGAAAATCGCATTTCGGGCTCATCCTCTTCATGATGATCATGCATTCTGTCTTCTTCTTTAATTTTTAGTTTTTCTTCTCACTTTTCCGTCATTACCTTCTGTAGAAGAAAAATCAATGTCGTATATCATAAAGGATACAATACTTTTCAAAAAAATATACAATCATTATCATCATCATCATCATTATCATTATTATTATCATCATCATTATCATCATCATTATCATTATCATAATCATTATTATCATCATTATTATCATTATTATCATTATTATTATTATTTCATTATTATTATCATTATCATCTTATTATTATCATTATTATCATTATCATCATCATCATTATCATTATTATTATTATTATTATCATTATTATCATTATTATTATCATTATTATCATTATTATTATAATTATCATTATTATCATCATCATCATCATCATCATTAATCATCATTATTATCATCATCATTATCATTATCATCATCATCATTATCATTATTATCATCATCATTATCATTATCATCATCATTATCATTATTATCATCATTATTATCATCATCATTATCATTATTATCATCATCATCATTATCATTATTATCATAATCATCATTATTATCATCATCATCATCATTATTATTATCATCATTATTATCATCATCATTATCATTATCATCATCATTATCATCATCATTATCATCATCATTATTATTATCATCATCATTATCATTATTATCATAATCATCATTATTATTATCATCATCATCATTATCATCATCATTATCATTATAATCATCATTATTAACATTATCATTATCATCATCCGCCCCATGACCGAAAAGTTCTTTCTTCACTTCAAAATGTTGACCAATCTAGTTTAATTGAAAACATCATCTTTTATATCTTGCTGGGTGTTTATCCACCTTCTTCATCATAAACTTATGTTTTTTTTTTTTGTTTTTTTTTTTTTTTTTTTTTTTTTTTGTTGTAAGGTTGACCCTGATTACATACAAATATTCCACTCGAGGTAGAAGATTAAGTTAAAGGATAGTTTATATAGATAGGAGGGAAGATAACGTATGACTCTAGACTCGAACAGGTTAAGATTGTACTGATCGGTGAAACATCCTACTGGGAGTCTGTTTCACAAAGCAATTTATTCGCTTTATTGAAGTTTGTTTGCGTGGAACCTCTTCCTTAATGGAATACGGAGGGAATTTGGGTGGTTTTAAAAAAACATGTATTGGCTTTTAGATTTCCCAGCCGTAAAGATCTGGAACCAAGAGATGCAGTTCGTCTTAAGATTTTTTTCCATGGCAGTAAAATAACAGAGCACACATTTTTTTTATGTGAGATTAGTTAGGTTGTTGTAAAATAATTTATTCCAACAAGGAAAAAAGGAAATGCATTTTAAAAGCTTTGTCAAAATTGGAAAATGAGTTCTGGTCATCTCCTGTTTTTCCAAATTGGCAAATGACTCCATTTTCGGCCTGATTTTGGCCATTATTAATTGGTTTTTTTTATTCTCCCATCATATCGACCTCAATGGGTTATTTAATACCAAGAAAATTATCATTACTTGAAAATTTCTTCAAAGATTTATTTCTGGGAATATTTTTCCTTGAAGAAACCTACAGCTAGTAATATTTTTTTTTCAAATAATGTATAGCTGTTTGTATTTTGAAGGGAAAAAAAAAAATTTCTGATAATAATTTCTTTTCTTCAAAGATTATTGCTGCTAATATTTTTTTATTATTTAAATATTTCTGATATTAAAACCTATTTTACACAAGTTTGGGTGTCAACTATTTGCCCATGCATTACTGGGACCCTATCATTTGCTATTGCCCTTCTATTATGGTGGACCTCTGAACAAAAACAAATTGAAAATAAAATTTCATGCTTCTCAAAACCACCTGATCAGAACTATTGCTTTTGGACGTAGTTTATCGTCTTTTTTTCCTGACGCGGATGTAAATTCGTCATACCCAGGACGGAATATGGCCTGTATAAAGATAAAAGAAAACATGAGTAGTTAGGTACTTCATCGAGCGATACAAGGAGCCGATCATTTTAACTGCATCTGTAACGATGGATCACATATAGGAATTAATTTCTCGATCTTAGTATGTTTTTATATTTTTTTATATGTTAGTTCAACGAATATAAGGCCCAAGAGCCAATCCAGGAAGAGGATTACTGAGTGTGATTGTTGTAACGGAGGAAGTTAGACGTGCATTTCATAAGATAGATATCGGTTGATTTTGAACCTGATGAGACGAAGATTCTAGTGGTCAGTGAGACATCTTTATTTATGCCACGAATACACAGTTCTAGTTAACAATTTCTTTGAGTGGAACTTAGATATACTGGGCGTTTTAAATTTAATCTTGAAATTTGAAACTTTGAAATTTGAAACTTTGAAATTTGAAACTTTGAAATTTGAAACTTAAATTTGAGTGTTCCTGTTTCGTTAACGTTTTCGATGTAAAACTGTAACCGGCGCCAGTCTCATTTTTTCCTTTTCCATTAAGACTGATTCCATCGAAAAAAACCATTATTAGTTCTTTCTAAGGAAAGAATTTCCCTATTTATGAGTTTATCTCATTTTGTCTGTCTATCTATCTATCTATCTATCTATCTAATCATAGAATATTCGAAAAAACGAATTACCCTAAAAACGACTAAAAAGTCCTGTCTGTGACACCGGAAATGATATTGTTACATTATCTTTTGATTACTCAGATTTTGCAAGAGGGGGGGAGGAGAGAATTTAGAGAGAGAGGGGAGGGAGAGAAAGGTGATGAATAATATTTTTTTTGTATTGATGACAAAAATGATGAAAAAGAGAAATAACCACGACATTTGACACAAACGCATATACACACACGTACACACGTACACACGTACATACGCATACGCAAACATTGACACAGGAGCGTATACACACACATACACACACACACAATTAGAAAATGTGTTATCGTTTTTTTAATACAAATTTTTTATTATATATTTTTTACTAATAATTTTACTATCTTATATTAAATTAAGTTAGCACCCTTTCATTATTAATAATTTATAGTTGATTGGTGAGTTGACTCACTAATCTAAAATGAAATTAATAATTACTTATCTTTTATGTTCAAATGGTAATAACAGTTGGTTTAGTTGTTAGCTTTAATGTCATGAGAAAGATAATTAATTTTGTTTTTAAATAATTTTTTTTTTTAATTTTTGGAAAAGATATATAAACAATGCTTAACGACATTCAGCACTTGAAGGTTCCGTTTGGCATGAAACTCCGAATATTGCAAACGGTGTGGGATATGTATTCATACATCATTATTATCATTAGATTCATTAATACATATACTTTATAGCTCTGTTATATAACATCGAGCACAATTCATATATATATAAATAGGTCAAGGTTAGGTCACTCCCACTACCCCAATTTAAGGCTTATTTAAGAGAGATGTAAATTTAACCCTCCCTATATTTTGTATTGTCTCTTTAACCGCCATCTTCACTCTCCCTGTTTAATTACAAAAATTACACTACCCATCAATTTCTAATCACATTTTTCCTCTCATTTCATTGTTGGAAGTGTTACCTGATGATCCGAAATCCTTTATAAAGGATTTTGGTGAAATAAATTATTGTAATGGTACCTTAAAGTGGTCTGTTTTTCATTAAATATTAGCTCTGTTCTTCACATTGAGCTCTCAGGATTTCATCCTCCTTGGATTTACCAATTCGGTTTACCAAATTCTTCATAACTTATATATATATATATATATATATATATATATATATATATATATATATATATATCAGTGGCGACTCTAGGTCATCAATGTTTGTCTGGCTCATTACAATCTCTAAAAAATTATACTATTGGCATAACTTAGATGCTAAAATGATTACTTTACTCTAACTAAAATATATCATTTTAAAAAATTTCTCTGCATGAAATTAAAAAAAAATCACATTTTGATATTTTAATATTAATTGTAATAATTCTATAAAAATAAACATTTATTTTTAAAAATTTCAGACAAATAAGAGAACATAATGTGTATATGTATCTCGAGTGTGTGTTTGTATATATGTCCATGCGTTAGAGTTATGTATCTCTCTATCTGTCAATTTTTAGTTTAGTCTATTTTACGTTTATGATCAGTACTGCTGATTGATATTATATTTTCTCAACATTACCCCAGTCACACTCCTCATCCCAAATCTCCAGCTGGCCACTTTCTTCGATTTTGGACCGACTTTCCAACTGATACATTCCACCAAAATACCTTATACTGTTTTTAAATTGATATATGAAAACAATAAGTTGAAATAAAAATGTGTTCTTTGAGAAACAGGGCGTACAAGTTATTAGAGATTTTTAAAAGATTATTTATAAAATTAAAGCAAAAAATACATTGCCTATTAAGTATGTCTCCAATTTGAAAACGCTCAAATCTACGCATTTCGATCTAGCCACGGTAATTTTATTTCATTCTTTTCTTTTACTTACTTTCTTACTTTGATTTTGTTTTTCTTTGTTTCTTTTATCTTTATTAAGAACAATATCGATGGACTGTATTTCTGTCAATATTTTGGGGCATGGATTTAAGAAATTAATTTTGGATACAGCTAAAATCAAGAATGAAAACGATGCACTATGAAAGGTTTGTGTTGCTTTGGAATAGATATACTTGAGTAGATATACTTGAATGTTGATGCACTTGGACTAAACCCGACAGGCCCGACCACCGGCATCGCCATTGACTGTCCTCGTTTCACTGCTCATGTCTAGGGATATCGTCTATTTCTTATTTTATCAAGTCAAGAATGAAAACGACGCACTGCGAAAGGTTTTTATTACTTTGAAATAGATATACTTGAGTAGATATACTTGAATGTTGATTCCCTCAGGCTAAGCCCGACAGGCCCCCGACCACCGGAATCACCACTGACTGTCCTCGTTTCACTGCTCATGTCTAGGGATATCGTCTATTTCTTATTTTATCAAGTCAAGAATGAAAACGACGCACTGCGAAAAGGTTTTATTACTTTGAAATAGATATACTTGAGTAGATATACTTGAATGTTGATTCCCTCGGGCTAAGCCCGACAGGCCCGACCACCGGAATCGCCACTGACTGTCCTCGTTTCACTGCTCATGTCTGGGGATATCGTCTATTTCTTATTTTATCAAGTCAAGAATGAAAACGACGCACTGCGAAAGGTTTTTATTACTTTGAAATAGATATACTTGAGTAGATATACTTGAATGTTGATTCACTCGGGCTAAGCCCGACAGGCCCGACCACCGGAATCGCCACTGACTGTCCTCGTTTCACTGCTCATGTCTAGGGATATCGTCTATTTCTTATTTTATCAAGTCAAGAATGAAAACGACGCACTGCGAAAGGTTTTTATTACTTTGAAATATATATACTTGAGTAGATATACTTGAATGTTGATTCCCTCGGGCTAAGCCCGACAGGCCCGACCACCGGAATCGCCACTGACTGTCCTCGTTTCACTGCTCATGTCTAGGGATATCGTCTATTTCTTATTTTATCAAGTCAAGAATGAAAACGACGCACTGCGAAAGGTTTTTATTACTTTGAAATAGATATACTTGAGTAGATATACTTGAATGTTGATTCCCTCGGGCTAAGCCCGACAGGCCCGACCACCGGAATCGCCACTGACTGTCCTCGTTTCACTGCTCATGTCTAGGGATATCGTCTATTTCTTATTTTATCAAGTCAAGAATGAAAACGACGCACTGCGAAAGGTTTTATTACTTTGAAATAGATATACTTGAGTAGATATACTTGAATGTTGATTCCCTCGGGCTAAGCCCGACAGGCCCGACCACCGGAATCGCCACTGACTGTCCTCGTTTCACTGCTCATGTCTAGGGATATCGTCTATTTCTTATTTTATCAAGTCAAGAATGAAAACGACGCACTGCGAAAGGTTTTTATTACTTTGAAATAGATATACTTGAGTAGATATACTTGAATGTTGATTCACTCGGCTATACCCGACAGGCCCGACCACCGGAATCGCCACTGACTGTCCTCGTTTCACTGCTCATGTCTAGGATATCGTCTATTTCTTATTTTATCAAGTCAAGAATGAAAACGACGCACTGCGAAAGGTTTTATTACTTTGAAATAGATATACTTGAGTAGATATACTTGAATGTTGATTCACTCGGGCTAAGCCCGACAGGCCCGACCACCGGAATCGCCACTGACTGTCCTCGTTTCACTGCTCATGTCTAGGGATATCGTCTATTTCTTATTTTATCAAGTCAAGAATGAAAACGACGCACTGCGAAAGGTTTTTATTACTTTGAAATAGATATACTTGAGTAGATATACTTGAATGTTGATTCACTCGGGCTAAGCCCGACAGGCCCGACCACCGGAATCGCCACTGACTGTCCTCGTTTCACTGCTCATGTCTAGGGATATCGTCTATTTCTTATTTTATCAAGTCAAGAATGAAAACGACGCACTGCGAAAGGTTTTTATTACTTTGAAATAGATATACTTGAGTAGATATACTTGAATGTTGATTCCCTCGGGCTAAGCCCGACAGGCCCGACCACCAAAATCGCCACTGACTGTCCTCGTTTCACTGCTCATGTCTAGGGATATCGTCTATTTCTTATTTTATCAAGTCAAGAATGAAAACGACGCACTGCGAAAGGTTTTTTATTACTTTGAAATAGATATACTTGAGTAGATATACTTGAATGTTGATTCACTCGGGCTAACCCGACAGGCCCGACCACCGGAATCGCCACTGACTGTCCTCGTTTCACTGCTCATGTCTAGGGATATCGTCTATTTCTTATTTTATCAAGTCAAGAATGAAAACGACGCACTGCGAAAGGTTTTTATTACTTTGAAATAGATATACTTGAGTAGATATACTTGAATGTTGATTCACTCGGGCTAAGCCCGACAGGCCCGACCACCGGAATCGCCACTGACTGTCCTCGTTTCACTGCTCATGTCTAGGGATATCGTCTATTTCTTATTTTATCAAGTCAAGAATGAAAACGACGCACTGCGAAAGGTTTTATTACTTTGAAATAGATATACTTGAGTAGATATACTTGAATGTTGATTCACTCAGGCTAACCCGACAGGCCCGACCACCGGAATCGCCACTGACTGTCCTCGTTTCACTGCTCATGTCTAGGGATATCGTCTATTTCTTATTTTATCAAGTCAAGAATGAAAACGACGCACTGCGAAAGGTTTTATTACTTTGAAATAGATATACTTGAGTAGATATACTTGAATGTTGATTCACTCGGGCTAAGCCCGACAGGCCCGACCACCGGAATCGCCACTGACTGTCCTCGTTTCACTGCTCATGTCTAGGGATATCGTCTATTTCTTATTTTATCAAGTCAAGAATGAAAACGACGCACTGCGAAAGGTTTTTATTACTTTGAAATAGATATACTTGAGTAGATATACTTGAATGTTGATTCCTCGGGCTAAGCCCGACAGGCCCGACCACCGGAATCGCCACTGACTGTCCTCGTTTCACTGCTCATGTCTAGGGATATCGTCTATTTCTTATTTTATCAAGTCAAGAATGAAAACGACGCACTGCGAAAGGTTTTATTACTTTGAAATAGATATACTTGAGTAGATATACTTGAATGTTGATTCACTCGGGCTAAGCCCGACAGGCCCCGACCACCGGAATCGCCACTGACTGTCCTCGTTTCACTGCTCATGTCTAGGGATATCGTCTATTTCTTATTTTATCAAGTCAAGAATGAAAACGACGCACTGCGAAAGGTTTTTATTACTTTGAAATAGATATACTTGAGTAGATATACTTGAATGTTGATTCACTCGGGCTAAGCCCGACAGGCCCGACCACCGGAATCGCCACTGACTGTCCTCGTTTCACTGCTAATGTCTAGGGATATCGTCTACTTCTTATGTTATTTAGCACTGTTCGATTACTGCCCGCCCGTTTATACTGAATGTAACTACAGTGAATCCACTGTATTCTCGAGTATGGGACCAGAACCGAAAATAGTTAGAATCCGCAAATACTTGTAACCCCACTAAAAGTGCTTATAAGTACCTATTTTGATTGTTAAAACCCAATATGCCTTAAACTTTCATCCTAAACACTTTAGAAACATTTGAAACCTTTTTTTAAAAACATTTTTGAAAAATAGTATTGGTGACCATGCACTTAACGTAAATTTTCTTTCATACGTACAATAATTGTTTTTAATTACGTTCTTTTATCGCACTTCCTACCTGCGGAACTCCCTTCCTTTTCTTGCTTCCCTAATAGCTACTAGATTGGTAATTGGATCCCACTGTTTTACCGTTGAAAGAGGTAAATGCAATCGTCACTTCTTCCCCAACGTTTTATTTTCTCGCACTTCCCACCTGTAGAACTCACTTCCGTTTCTTGCTTCCTTGATAGTTGCAACCGTCAAGATGTCAGTCGCCATCTTCATCTTCTTCCTCAATACTCTCTTTTCATTCTTTTTCACTCTCACTCCCTGTAACCCCCTGCCTAATAGTGACATTACCCTCTTGCTTATTTATCTATCCTCATATATCCCCCACCGACAAAAAAATGCTACAATTAATTGCTCGATATCACAAATTGTTTGAAACAACTTGATTGATAATGCTGGAAATCATTTCCCCTTTTTCGAGTCAGTCGGGATCGATATCGAATCTAATATTATTTTCTTTGATCTTTGGCTTTGTCGAAAGTTCAATGATGTGCAATTTTCGTTAAACATTTCCTAAATGAGTCATAAATGGAAGCCAAATCTTTCATTTCTTTCTTCAATAAAAATAATTATTGCCAATGAAAATAATTATTTTCCCATATCCTCTTGTCTTTTACTAATCAAAGTTTGGCACAAGGCCACAAGAATAAGGGTCGACTCACTTCTCAGCAGTAATAACCAATCGGGAGTTTGTCAGTCATTCCCGCTACACCGAAACGCACAGAAGTGATTAATTAAACTTGGCTTAGTTTGGCACTAGGCCACAAATATGGGTCACCAAGTAGGGATCAAGCTTACTATTCAGTAGTAATGGCCAACAAAACTAGTTTGTTAACCATTACCCCACGCCAGTTTGACGTTCAATATTAAGCCCAGCTTAGTCTGGATTCCAGACCAGAATTATGAGACATGCTGTGAGGATCGAACTCACCACTCAGTTGTAATAACAAATAAACACGTTAACCGTTACTCCACTAAAATATTTTCTTAGCTTAGTTTGCCAAACGGTCAGAAGACTCAGGGGTAATAGCAATGTCGGTTACTACACAATCTCTCCAGGTATTTTTGAAACAGTTTTCTTAATTATCAAGTTCTTCCTGACATGTGGGTCCATGAAGGTTGTCGATAATGGCCAATCTTCTGAATCCCATGAGATCAAAGCAGGCATTCCCTAAGGCTCTCACCTTTCATTTATCATGATGAATGGTTGTTCTCTCAAGGAGGATATTTACCTTGAACACCTACTGAGACTCAAGCTCAACACAGATCTCAAGCGGGACGATCCATCACTACAGATACTGGAAAAAGGGCCGGTTCCTTTTACTGTTCCAGTAAGTACCCGACTCCTTCAGATCAAACCAAAAATGGAGTCAGTTAGTCATGTGCCATACGTGATACACACTTAGACAATCATGTATCTTTCGATAGATGACTGACGAGGAAATTTTTTTTCCCGCAGTAGGTTGTCATTTCTTTCTGCGGTAGACCAGTTGCCATCCACGGCTATAGAACCCGGTTTGCACTGCTATTTACCCCTAACTGGGGGATAAGAGGATTCATACCTTTCCCAAGGGTATTAGCACGTAAGTGAATTTCAGTCAGTTATCACGTATGGCACATAAGTGACTGAAATTCACTTATGTGCTAATACCTGCGGGAAAGGTATGAATCCTCTTCTTATCCTTCCAGCTAGGGATAAATAGCAGGGCAAACCGGGTTATATAGCCTTGGATGGCAACTGGTCTACCGCAGAAAGAAATGGCAACCTACTGCGGGAAAAAACATTTGCCTCGTCAGTCATGTATCGAAAGATATATAATCGCCTAAGTGTGTATCTTGCATGACACATAACTGACTGACTAATCTAATTGACTTCCGGTTATATGTCACAAATTCAAAAACTATGTCACCGCCGTAGGAAAAAAATTTCAATGTATGCATTTTGTATTAATCTCAGGAGGCTACAAAGTTACTTCAGATTATACGGCACAAAATTCGAAAACATGGACACCGCTTTTGATTACATCATACTTATCATTAATACTTAGTTTTTTCTGTGGTTTGTTTTTACATTTTGAAGTATCTAATACTTCATTTACACAAGCTTGTGAGTGTTTTTCTTAGCTGCTCTTGCCTTCAGTATGTCCTGTGAGTGTCTCTTCTTCATCTGTGAGGCGATTGTCCAGCATTCACTAACATATAGGACTAATATTACGTCACTGTTCAATAATCTTTTTTTTTTTTCATCTATTGTACAAACTATTATTAATAGCAGGATTTGTATAACTGACTTTAGTGTAGACTGTTTTTCTATTCTATCAATGTTCCACTCTTTATATAATCTCAAGGTTCTGGAGTCCTTATATATCAGATCCCACAAGCCTTTCCCCTGTAAAGAGAGGGATTGTTTGCTGGCTCTGAATATTATTCGTCTCTAGTTTTCCTTGAATTCCCCCCCTACTTAATTAGTCATCTTTAATTATTTTACACATCTATTCTTTTATTTCCCAAAATAAAACCTTAATAAGACTGGGGCGAAAGCGGTTGTTTTTTAGCTATTAAATTTACACTGATATGCCTTTTAAATTACGCTTATTTCTTGCTATTATTAAGTTCTGTACAACAAAAAACTTGTTTAAATGTTTTCTTTGGTTCTAACAGGATTTCTCTGTTTCTTCATACTTTGCTTAGCTTTGCAAGGTACCTTTTCGCTATCTTAAAACAGATGTTTAAATTGTCCTAGTTTTTTTTTTTTAAGGATTACGCCCCGAGCAAGGCGTGAAGCCACTAGGATGCAGGGGGTTGCAGAAGATTTGGAGCAAGAGCAGATAGGAGTGATAGAAGAAAGGATGGGGAGAGGGATAGTGGATAGATCAAGGTAACTGGAGGTGTCGATTGACATTAGATTTGAATAGTTGGAGATTATAGCTCTCAGGGGAAACAGTAATTGGGAAGGGTGTTCCACAGTCGAGAAGTGCGAGGTATGAAGCTATTGGATTAGAAGTGACGGCTACATTTAAAAGTTTCTACAGTGTAAGGGTGGGAGCGGGATGCCAACCTCGTAGAGCGCTTGAATTCATGGAGTCTGGGAACAAGTGAAAGCAGCTCATCGGAGCAATTACCATGAAAGTATTTGTAGAAAAGACAGAGAGAGGCGACGGCGCGTCTGTGAGAGAGTGACTGTAGACGAGATGCCAGATCAGGGCCAATTATATTACATATCCGTCTCTGGATCGTGTCAAGAACTCCGAGGTAAACAGAAGGTGCCCCAGACCATATATGGCAGCAATACTCCATGCAAGGGCGAATGGTTGATTTATATATTTGAAGTATCGATTCCGGGGAGAAAAATTTCCTGGCGCGGCACAGAGAGCCAACTTTCTTCGCGGTGGACGATGCAATTGACTCAATGTATTTGTTCCATCTCAGGTCAGCAGTCAACGTGAGACCGAGCAGACGCAGAGAGTTTCTCTCAAGAAGTTGACTATCAGACATTCTAATGGGGGTAAGGGGGGTCAGGGAAGGATCTCTATGGTGATTAATAGAGAGTAGTTTTTGAGGCGTTAAAGTTGACCAGCCAAATCTTGCCCCGATTAACAACCGATTGGAGGTCCATTTCAAGACGTGCGGGAAGGTTAGTTTTGTTGCTTGATTTTGGAACCTCCAATTATTAATTTGCATGTTCGGTTGTTCCTTTTGCTGACAACCCTGCATTCTGTTTTCTTAAACCCCGTTCCGCCATCAATTTGCTGACTCACTCAGTATATTATGCATTGTCCTCTTCTGTCTCACTTACCTTCGATCTATCCAGTGAGTACCATCTTTTCCAAGCCCGATTTCCTTATTATGGACCCTAGATATTTCAACTGTCCCTTCGTGATATTAATGTTATGAGACCTTACCCATAATAACATAATGGACTATTCCATACGTAATAAATACTGCGTCTCAAGAGGAAGCAAGGAGTTCACTCTAAAGTCGGACGACCGGCTGACCGGTTGAACTTTCTTTCGGGGCGGTAAACCGACCCTGAACCCGTTTATACGGGTTCAAAGGGCATATTTTTGGCCGATCCCACGGGCTCAGAGATCCCACGTTAAACCGGTCTTGTGCCACATGATGCCCTCGTTTGTGGGGTGACTAAATACTGTTCCATGTAAGTCTAGAGTTCAGTGTGAAGTCTGGAGTCTAGGTCCGTCAGAAATCAGTCAGACAGAACAATTTATAGTCAGTCAAAGAGGTTTGGGCAGTCCGAAACAGAGTCGCGTTCAGACAATTACTACTAAACCTGATTGTTCGTACTAACACTTTCTACATCTCTGTATATATTCCTGTTTGTAATATATCTGTGTTATTCCATATACGTATTCGAGTTCTTCTTTATTGGTTCTACCTTGGACTATCACCGTGGTACTAGGAACCGGACCATAACAATTAAGTATAAGTTTCGATTTTGTTTTCATTTTCTCTAAAACTTCGTCGTTTCTTACATATTCGGTGAATGGTATCCTCAGGACCCTTCTGTAGAACCACATTTCTGTTGCTTCAAGTCTCTTCATCTTTAAGGAGATTGTCCAGTACTCACTGCCATATTGGAGGACACATATCACACAACATTTCAGTACCCTTTTCTGTTTTCTTACAACGTTTTTCTGACTCTTAGTACTCTGCGTGGCTTTTGGAATGTGTTTGGCTATCCCAATGCGTATACGGACTTCAGTCTCACGCTTTCCGTCCTCTGTTAAAACACTTATTTTTTTCTATTTTGGGCTCATCCTTTTGCCAACAACCATGCATTCTGTTTTCTTGCCACAGATGTTTAATCCTTTCTTCTCGTTTCCCTGCATTAACTTCTTTAGTAGTTTTTTTTTTAATTTTCTTTCTGTACCTGCTATCGACACCGTCTCATCTGCATATCTTATATTGTTAAGATTGTGGCTGCTAATAATAAATTCTTGTAGAACTTTTAGTTTTCTCAGAATCGCATCATTGTATCGATTGAATAAGTCTGGTGAGAAGGTACATCCTTGTCTTACACCTCTTTCTATTTTTGTATATCTGCTGAACTCATTTTCTTTTCGTATGCAGGCCGTTTACTGCCAGTATTGATTCTTGGTTATTCTAATATGGTACATGTCCTTCTGCATTTGTATTGTTCTTTCCGATAACATTATGGGCCTAGATATCGCATTCCTTGTTCCAGTGCCTTTGACAAACCCGCACTGTTCTTATCCTATTTCTGGTCTGATTTTTATGCGCCGTGTCCACTCAGGACATAGACGATAATGACTCTCCACAATTTTCTATCCTTTGTAACTCTTAATAAATTTTGTCTTTTTGTTATTTCTCTTAAACCCCATTTTGGCATCGATTTCCTCAAACTCACTATGCATTGTTTTCCTCTGCCTCTCTTGCCTTCAATCTGTCCTGTGAGTATCAGCTTTTCCAAGCCCACCTTCCTCATTATGTGTCCTAGATATTTCAATGTCTCTTTGTGATGTTAAGTATAAGTTTCCATTTTATTTACATTTTCTCGAAAACTTCGTCGTTGTTTGCATATTCGGTCCATGGTAACCTCAGCATCCTTCTGTAGAAGCACATTTTTGTTGCTTCAAATCTCTTCTTTATCTTTGAGGAGATTGTCCAGCATTTACTGCCATATAGAAGAACAGCTATCGCACAACAGTTCAGTACCCTTTTTTGATTTCTAACGACGTTTTTCTGACTCTTAGTACTCTGCTTAGCTTTTTGGAATGTATTGTTTTTTCTTTTTGCCAATAACCATGCATTCTGTTTTTTTTTCAATTCATATTTAATCCTTTCTTCTTGCTTTCTTTCATTAACTTCTGTTGGAGTTCTTGCAGTTTCCCCTTCTGTGTCTGTAATCAACACTGTGTCATCTGCATATCTTATATTGTTAAACTTGTGACTGCCAATAATAAGTCCTGGTATGACTTCTAATTCTCTCAGAATCGCTTCACTGTTTAGGTTGAAAAAGTCCAGTCAGAAGACACATCCTTGATTTGGACCCCTTTCTATTTTACTGAAATTATCTTCCATCCTTATGTAGGCGGTTTGCTCCCTGTATAGTTTCTGGATTATTCTAATATCGTTCGCAAATATGTCTACGCTACTAGTAGTTCTTTGTGGCGTACTTTATAAAATGTTTTTGCATATCGTAAAATATATTGTTCAAGGAAATTGAGAATTGGACATCTCCAGCCTAGACATGGCAGCAATGTTCTCTTTTTGGTGTATCGCTAGATTACTGAAGAAATCCAAAGAAGGGTTTGTAATGTTGTAGGTCCTGACCTGGCATATCGACTTCAGTCATTTTCCTACCGGTGTGACGTGACTTCCCTGTGGTTTTTCTATAAATATTTTCATGGCAATTGTTCTAATGAGCTCACCACTTTGGTACTTCGACCTCATAAATTTAAACCTATAAATAGATTGATTCCTAGGTCCCAGAATTTTACTATTGAAGTAGTTTAGTTTAACCATAAGTTCTACTCTAATAGCTTCCTTTCTTGCTCTTCTGAAATGTCAAACCGATTCCTTGCTATCCTGCCACCTATAATCTTCAAAAAATTAAATGCAATATCAATCACCATCTTCTGTTTTCTTGAATTCTCTTCTTTTATTGTCTTTCTCCGCCGCTTTTAATAACCCCTTGCGTCTTAGTAGCATTATCGCCTTGCTTGGGCGGAAATTTAAAAAAAAATACAGAAGCGGTAGAAAAATGACCTCCATTTTAGCAATGTATTGAGTTCCATTTAATGTCTAGAATCAACTTGAATTACAACAGGCATCCAAAGCGGAGAGCTTCGTTGTGAGAGCAATCGTTCGTTGTGAGAAGAGGAAGCTCAGAATCAGTACTTGTTGCTACACTGGAATAAATATATCGCGGCTAATAGAAGACAATTTGACTGAATTAATTGTTTTTTATAAGACTATTTTGAATCGTTTTAAATAAATAGGCAATTTCAAGCTGACCAAGCTGGCAGCGAATAAAGGCTGTACCGTGTTCACTTGCATATAGCGAAGGCGGAAAAATACCAGCCGATATTTCAATTCGCGCTGATCCGACGCGAGAGAAGGTGTTACGAACGAAATGGCGCGAACAATAATATATTTGGCGCCAAAATGTCTGTCCTTAGGAAGACATTACGTTCTGTGTCACGTTTCATGACTCATCTGCTGAGGCAAAACCTGTAATTAAGTGTAAGCAACACTAGTCACGTGACTCAGCTTTTTTCTGCAGTAATTCGAGGAAAGCTCGTGTTGCATTCTTCTTCTTCTTCTTCTTCTTCTTCTTCTTTCTTCTTCTTTTCTTTTTTTTCTTTTTAAAAATCCCAAGAGGCAAAATTGGCTCAGTTGGTAGCAACGCATAAAGTAAGATAAGACCAACGTATCAAGTTCACGGCGCTACTTGCAATAGTGATGAAGAATGTTTTAACCATGTGAAAGGCATAAACCCAACCTACCCTCCTCTCCCTCTCTTCAATCCACATTGTTGTCTTTTCACCGGTACAAAGATGTATTTCAAAAGCTAAGCAGAGTATTAAGATAGAAAAAACTTCGTAATAAACAAAAAAAAAAAAAAAAAAAAAAAAAGTGTACTAAACTGTTACGTGATATCTGTCTTTCTATATGCCAGTGAATGCTTGACAATCTCCTCAAAGATGTGGAAGAGATTTGAGGGAACAGAAATGTGGTTCTACAGAAGGATGCTGAGGATACCATCGACTGAACATGTGAGCAACGACGAGGTTTTAGAGAAAATGAGAACAAAAAGGAAACTTAACATCAGAAAGAGACAGTTGAAATTTCTGGGGCGCATAATAAGGAAAGGGGGTTTGGAAATTAGATGCTCACAGGACAGATTCAGGCAAGATGGACAGAGGAAAAGAACGCATAAAATACTTAAGTAAATCGATGGCAGAAATGGTTTTGACTAAATAACGAGCAGACAAAATTTATTGAGCTACAAAGAACAGGAAATTGTGGAGAACCGTGATCGCCTACTTCACGTACATAAAGAAGAAGCAGTTGCTGTTCTAGACTCTCTCTCACTTTAGCTCTTTCTCTCTCTTTATCTATCTATCTATATTTATCTATATATCTATCTATCTATCTATCAAGCTTACACGCTCAAATTATAGTTATAGGCTTAAAAGTACACCACATATGTTTTTTCGGGAATTTTTTGGAACGGTAGGCATTAATTAGTTATAGATTATTGATGTTTTATTTATATATATTTACATACGCCCTCACCAATCGCTACCACAAACCCATTCTCATTAACAAGTTGTCTACCAGAAGAGTAGTGACGTTGAAAATAAATTTAAACCAATTCTCCGAGACAGACACTTAGGGGTTGATGACAGTCGCATACAGAACAGGTTGAAATAATTGAGGTAATTTTTGTTTGTTTGTTTGTTTTTTTTTTTTCGGTGTAAAAATACATATGCTCTGTTATAATAAATACATTGAGCTCTCTGTGGATCAGTTTTAATAATTAATATTACTAGAATTTATCTAGATTATATACCAATGGACTGATTACTTATATATATATATATATATATATATATATATATATATATATATATATATATATATATATATATATATATATATATATGTATACAGTAGCGGCCATAATATAAGGAACGGAAAAACAAAGACATGAATATGTGTATTACTTAAAAAGTAATGCATGATTAGCAATGAAATTTTTACCGAATAAAGATTAGGGTGTAATGCATAAATATTATACAAAGTTACAAAAATTTACATAATAGTTTTTTTTTTTTTTAATAAAGATTAAATGGAACAAAGGAAATAAGCTACTGGACAAAAGTTAAGGAACGATGTTAATAATTTGCATAAACTTTTAATTTACATTGTTAAAAAACTCGATGGAGCTTTTCAACAATAAGTAAAACTTCATTTATCATTAGGACTTTATTTTTAAGCAATATGGCAAATTCTACACGCAAAACGCTCTCTTTTGAAGAAAAAAACTCATTATCGCTAACTATTAAGAAAAAAAAGTCAATTTCAGAAATTTCTGATATTGTTCATAGGTCTAAAAGTGTCGTTCATCGTGAAATTTGCAGGTAAAAACCGATAATACGTTAGATGCAAAACCAAAAACCGGCAGACCTCCAAAAACATCGCAAAAAGATCGAAGAATTGTTAGAACATCTACAAAAAACCGTTTTGAAACTGCTACATCAATTTCCCGTAAATTTAATGAAGAGTCAGATAATAAGATCTCAAGGAAAACGGTTGCTCGCAGGTTAAAAAATGCAGGAATGTATGGTCGTATTCCAGTTTCGAAACCTCTCATTTCATAGCGAAACCAAAGGGCACGACTGGAGTATGCGAGAGAACATGTTGTTTCGACTGACGAACAATGGGATACAGTTCACTTCAGTGACGAGTCCAAGTTTACTATATTTGGCTCTGAGGGCAAAACTTACGTAAGCCGTAGAACAGGTGAAAATGACTGTCTTCTCAATGTGACAATAAAAACCCGTTAAGTTTGGTGGCGGCAGTGTGATGGTGTGGGAATTTTCATCTGCAGGATTTGACCCTATCATCCGCGTACATGGCAATATCAATGCTGAGTTTTACAAAAGGCTTCTTCAGCAGCATGTGGTACCAAGATTACACCATAATCTTTATGAATCTCATATTTTCATGCAGGACAATGCACCTTGCCACAAGGCTCAGAAGGTTATGGCTTTGTTTGAAGAAGAAGGAATTGCCCTAATGAAGTGGCCAGCCCAGAGCCCCGACCTGAATCCAATAGAAAATGTTTGGAAGATAATTGGAGAAAGGGCTCAGAAAAGAAACCCGAAAAACCAGAATCACCTATGGGAGTTATTGAAAGACGAATGGGAGGGAATTACTGCTGATTTTTGCAATAAATTATTTAGATCATGTAGTCGACGATGCAGAGCAGTCATTGAAAATAAGGGGATGTTTACCAAATATTAAATTTTGTAAATATTTTGTTCACAATCAAGTATTAACAAGATCGTTCGTTAACTTTTGTCCAGTAGCTTTATTTCCTTTGTTCCATTTAATCTTTATTAAAAAAAAACTATTGTGTAAATTTTTGTAACTTTGTATAATATTTATGCATTACACCCTAATCTTTATTCGGTAAAAATTTCATTGCTAATCATGCATTACTTTTTAAGTAATACACATATTTATGTCTTTGTTGCTTCAGTTCCTTATATCATGGCCGCTACTGTATACATATATATATATATATATAAAGGAGGGCCGTTTGGGGAAATTGTGGCACGTAGTGCACCAGGTCTCTGTATTAGGCCTTTCGAAAGGTGTGGTTGGTTCTGCACAAAGCCTTCACCATTATAATCAAATCATATGTGCTGGTGTCCGGGCTGTTGTTTCCTAGGAACCGAGCTGCTTGACATTCATACGTCGAATACAACGGGAGAGTACACCACCATATATATATATATATATATATATATGCTATAAGTTTAAACTCTCTCTGATATTGAGTGATTTCAACTGTAATTAATAATATACGGCTCACACTTATATATATTTTTGTATTTATATACCCTACCATCCCAGGGGTTAATAGAAGGGTAGATTGGGCTTTCTAAAATTGATTGGCAAGGAGTCCAGAAGAAAAACTCTGAGTTTAAAAATCAGTTGCGAGTTAGACTGGCAACTCCACCCCCTAAAAACGCACTTGTTCTAGAAACCACGGCAGCAATACTTAATGATGTGAGGCTGTAGCCCTCTTATCCACAGGGTAATCTAATTCGTTTGGGAGACATTTAAGAGATAGATTTATAATCTGTCCTATCGGCCGTAGAGTTGTCAGACAATTTGTATGTCCAAGAAGGACGTTGATCCCTGATCCAAACTGTTCTAATGAGGCGATAATGAGACAAACAAAATCGCAAACTGATTAAATTGTATTTTGTTATTCCTGTCACTAGGGTTGATTTTCTATTTTTTTAAGTTCCCCTAAGTTACAACAGGGCAGTTTCCTGTGGAGCCCCCTCCCCTCCCGGTTGAGGTAGACTCTTCTTTTGGGTGTAGTTAATGTGAATAAGTCTCGTTCCCGCCTTGTGCCTGGCTTCTCCCTATGATCCAAGTCGAGATTAATAACCTTCCCAATTTTTTTTTTCATCTCGACTGGATCAGATTTTTCAATTTTCTCATGACCATAACTTTTTTATTTTTCCCGATCCCTTAGAGAGTCTCTTGATTTTATCGGAAGAGAGAATACAGCGGCAATTCTTATTTTTGAGGGTTTCTTATTGAGAATTAGATACAAGCGTAATCACCCCCACTCCCATCATTTCTTAATATTTTTTTTTATATATTTGTGTATACACAATTGCACATATTGCAATTTTACGTCATGGGGTGTTTTTGGTAGGTACCTGTGTGTGTGTGATGTACTTTGGTGTATATAGGGGTGAATGGTGACGGATAGATTCTTATGGTGAATGAGTAAATTGTAATGAATGAATGGATCGTATTGGAGAATTAGATACAAACGTAATGAGAAAGAAGGGCTTGGAGAATCTGATACTCACAGGGCGAATAGAGAGAAAGAAAGACAAAGGACCGCAGCGCATGACATACCTAGCGGGCTGCATTTGTATTGTTCTTTCTGATAACATTATGGGCATAAATATCGCATTCCTTGTTCCAGTGCCTTTGACGAACCCGCACTGTTCTTATCCTATTTCTGGTCTGATTTTTATGCACCGTGTCCCCTCAGGACGTAGACTCAAGGGTCTGGGAGAAGTAGCAAAGGAACATTATTAAGACCTAGAAGAGATAGGAGGAAGTGGAGAGCTATGATCGTCTACGTCCTGAAGGGACACGGCACATAAAAGAAGCGTCGACCAACATTGACACATCTCCCTACTTTTTTCGGCTTTATGTCACATTTACTGTATTCACTCAGTAATAAATTCGTAGACGACGATCACATAATATGGAGAGGAATCAGTTTATTTGCATTTGGTTATCTTCAGACATCATAAAATAGAAGATTTTATTCAGTTTTATTGAAACGTTATAAAACAGAACTTTATGATATTGAACAAAAATATATTTGACTAAAAAGGCGCTGATGTCCGAGTGAACGGACGTGTTTTGTCATTGCTCAAAGAAAGCGATGTCGTATTTTAATAGGAACGTCTTAACTATTTCAATTATCCATTTATTCTTATATTTTTCTTTGTTTATTATATAATAATTTTTATTATCTTATTATGCATTTATAATCATTAATTATTAAAATTCATATTTGTTTATTATTTTAGGATAAGTCGTGATATATACAACGATTGTTTTATTTTTAAAATAAGTGTTATTTAGTAATATTAGATTATTAAGAATGTCTTATATTGTTATATTAAGAATATTTAATACATTTTATTTGTTAAATTTCTTATACATTGTCACGAATAATTCTATTCTATTTATATTTAAGGGTAAAAATTTTTGAAAGAGGATGTAAATTTCGAAATTGTCTAAAATGCATTTCGTAATGTTTTTGTTTTGTTTATCGCTGTCTATTGGCTCAGTATCGTCGATTTATTTCTCCATCATTTATCATTCAAACATTTTTAACAACTTTTGCCTATCTTCACTTATCTTTTTTCTTATTTATTGATTGTAATGTGGCATTTTTATGGACGAGGACGTATTCTTAGGAAAAGTGTTTCCATTAGTAACATTATTTATTTTGTTTTATTTACTACTTTTATTGGTTCAGAATAGTCAATTTCTTCTATTATTTATTTTCAAATATTTAGAAAAATAAAATTCTCATATATTCTACGATAATTTTATGTTTTTAATCTTTTCATACTTATTTATTGAATTATATTATTATCATTTAAAATATATAATGATAATACTTAAAGAGGTACATTTTATGTTTTAATACGACATCATGTGTTATATATATATATATATATATATATATATATATATATATATATATATATAAATATATATAAATAATCTAAGACTGTTTTTTTGTATCACATTTCATCAGTGTGTTAGACATACAATTGTTTCAGGCCGGGATCAAAAATTCGACCGATTTGGCATCAGACAGAGTTTCCCTGGAGAATAGGGTAAATTTAAAAACACTGGCTGCTACTGTTTTTTAATACCTTTTTCTCAACTATGGATTGCGCTCTCCTCGCTACTGGCGTATTTCGTATAGAAAACGTTAAACGTTCCCTTTCTCTCTACCGTGAGGCGATCTCTGACTGATACCAAATCGGTCGGGTTTCGATCCCGGCTTGAAGCAATTGGACGTCTAGCCACACTAAAAAGCTGTGATACAGCGAAACAGTCTGTCTGTGGAAGACTATATATATATATATATATATATATATATATATATATATATATATATACAAACCATGTCATCATATATATATATATATATATATATATATATATATGTATGTGTGTGTGTGCTTGTGTACTGATGTAGATGGAATACGTCAGACCGAGAGGGTAGTCCATCTAAGAGATTTTTGGTTTTAACTGAAACCGCCGCTGCCTTTAAAATTATCATATTCAATTATGGGAAATTTTTCGTGAGTAAACACTGAGTACAAATCCCGAGCCGAAGTCCCTAAGACCGTTCGAGGTTATGTTCAACTTGGTTCTGGCAGCAACACCGGTGCCAAGCTGAATTGGACACTCCCTTTCCCCTGGACAACATCGGTAGCATGGAGAGTGGAGATGTGCCGCATGAGAAACCACCGATCACTCATAAAACCCCGCCCAGGCCTGCGCCCTGGAGAGGACACTACAGCGTGCCTCATCGCGACGTCAAAAAACAGGAATCAAGTCTGCTGATGTGAGGATTCCGAAGATCCTTCTGTACGGGGAATTGGCCACTGGCAATAGGGAAGCTTCATTTTCGCTTCAAAAGAGACATGAGACCGATGGACATATACATCGAAAGCTGGGAAGACTTCGCCTGCGATCGCTCATGCTGGAGACGCGATTTCCACTGAGGGTGGGAGCGAAGAGGGTTGAAACAAAGGTTTGCCGCCCGGGGAATGCTCGAAGGAAATAAAACAACACGGCGACATCGAGTGAAGGCGTCTTGACTTGTAGTGGCTATAATCGAGACTATCACTCCCTTGTGGTCCTGTACAGCCATAACAGGCGCTGCGCTGCCAGTTGAGGCATAATTTTTGGGGCGCAGATCTATGGCCTCTGGAAACCGACGAACGCTAAGGTGGTAAAAAGGTTTACTGTATTGGTGGTTTACTGTATTGGTGTTTTGAAAAGTGATCTTTTATTTTGCATCATTAAAGATGCACGTGTGCACACCCGTACATTCTGACAGCTTTGCCTTTTCCACCTCAGACCTCAATACTACCACATTTCGCCTTAAATCATTATTATTTCTATTTTCTCAATAGTATTGGTTATTACTCAGCAGTTCAGAAAAGAGTGTTTAAATGCTATGTAATATTTTTCCTCCAACATGGCAGAGAATATTGGACAAGTAGAAGAAGAAACAAAGTCGTTGTTATACAGAAGGATGCTGAGACTACCATAGTTGGAATAAAGTCCGAAGGCGCATTGGAAAAGCGAAAGACATCTTCCTAAAGCCAACAGTGGATTATGAAACAGGAAAATGTAGTTAGAAACAACAAAAAAAGAATGCCGAGCTCAAGTGTATTATAAATTCTCTTACATGGCAGTGCGTGTTGGAAAATTTCCTCACAACTGAAGAGTATACTCAAGACAACAGAGATGTTCTACAGAAGGATAATGGGAATACTAAGGATGGACCCATTGAGCCAGTAACACGAATGCACATTGGAATAGCTAATGATGCCTTACAAAGTATTAAAAATTTCGTTAAAAACAAAAATAAAAAAAATGTGTTGAATTACAATGCGATATCAATACTTCTATATGGTACTGAAAATTTTCTCATAGATGAAGAGGAGAATTTAAGGAAACAGAAATGTGGTTCTACAGAAGGATACTGAGAATACTGTGGATGGAGTATTTGAGTAACAAGGACGTTTTAAAGAAAATAGAGACTAGAATGTACTTAGAATCAAATAGAGACTATATACATTGTGGAGAGCCATGACCCGTGACAACAACAACAACGACAGCAACAACAAGAAAATAACAAAAGAATCAAACAGTTCTTAGTCGACACTAGTTAATTATGAACAAGTAAATCGATCCACCTATATAGCAATGAATGTTGCACAAGAACAGTGTGGTGACGTTAAAGACACTGGAACAAGAAATGCAATATTTATGCTCAGAATATCAGAAAGAGCAATACAAATGCAACAGTCTATCTTCCTGTATGTCAGTGAATGTTGGACAATGTCGTTTCAAATGAAAATATTTTCAAAGCGACAGTAACGTGGTTCTACCGACGGATACTAAACATTACAGGGGTTGATGTGTGAGAAACGAAAGACTGCCAAGGAACAAGGGAACTGAAAGAGCACTTTTTGCTTAAGATCAGAAAGAGACAGTTGAACATCTTGGAACACATTAGGAGAAAAGAACAATAGGAGAATTTAACACTCAAAGGACATTCTGGAGGTAGGAGTGGCAGAGGGAAACATCACGTGACCTTGCTCGAAAGTTTGTGCGAATGAATGACAGAACGGGAACAAATTTAAATGAGGAACAGTTACTTATATTAAAGATGACAGGAAGTTGTGGAGAGATATTATCGACCACATCCTGATAGGACACGGTGCTTAACGGTAGAAGAATAGTAATAATAACAGTAATATTATCTCCAGAAGACACGGTTAAGTAATGGATAGCGGCTCGGACTGAGTAATCGGAGAGCCGAGTTCGAATTCCAGTCGAATCCATTACATTCAGTTAGGTGCTAATACCATTGGGAAAGGTATGAATCCTCTTCTTCTCCCCAACCCCAGCTATGAGTAAATAGTAGGGCAAACCGGGTTCTATAGCCTTGGATGGCAACTGGTCTACCGCAGAAAGAAATGGGAATCTACTGCGGGGGAAAAAAACCTGTCTCTTCAGTCATGATCGCCTAATCATGTATCACGCATGGCACATAACTGACTGAATATTATCTCCACTTATTTCTTACTTCAGGGAATGGTTGACAGCTAAATATCTTTTTTTTTTTAAACGTAATGCCACACATGTGCAGATGAAATACGACAATCCTTTGGACATAAATTCAAAGCAGCTGGATATAAACATGTGAAATTATGAATCTAGAATTTCACTCGTCACCAAAGAAAAATGGTGATGCCTGTTTTCGTCTACACTAAACAATGGCCAATTTTTCTATTTCTGAAAATATGGCATTGACCAATAAGTCGGGTTCTTTTTTTGTCATTAGATGACATAGCAAACATATTAACGATCCTCCCCGCCCCCTCAGGGTTTCATCCATCGATCAAATCACTCCACTTTGTCTTCATTCTCATTTGCATAAGCGTGAGCGGGCGAGAACACACACACACACACACACACACACACACACACACACACACACACACACACAAATGGTTCCGTGTATCTTCAAGAGAAAAACGGTGAGACATAAATATATTTTTATAGTTTACATATCTGTCTTTCTATATAGCAGCGATGATGCTGAGGATATGATGGCCCGAACATGTTGAGCAATGACCAAGATTTTGAGAAAAATGAAACTTTGACATAACACCAAAAAAGAGACAACTGGAATTTTTTTTATACCTAATCAGAAAAGAGGGCTTTGAAAATCTGCTACCCACAGGACAGATTGATGGCAAAAGGGACAAAGGTAATTTTGGTGATGTCAATGAAAACTTCTTGCCACTTTTGTGATGCCAACGAATACTTGTTGCCACTTTCGTAATCCTCGTTGTAGCAGACTTATTATTATTATTATTATTATTTTTATTTTCTTTGATTTCTGGCGTTTACACATTTCTTTCCGGGTCCCGCCCAGGGACCTAAGGTTAGAAATGGCGTCATGACACTTTCCATTGACAAAAAAAAAAAAAAAAATTAAATTACATAGATAAAGCCCTTCGTAAGGTGTGGGCTGTACTTGTCAGAACAATTTTTTGTATCTCCTTGAGGCATGGACTTCCAGGAATCCCTTCAATTAGTCTACTGCAATCTTTTCCAACCAGTCCTAGGGCTCCAACTACAACAGGGATTGTTGATGTTCCCATATGCCACATTTTCGAGATTTCTATTTCAAGGTCCTTGTATTTTTTTTTGAATATCTTCAAAAGATACATTGCAGTCAGCAGGGACTGCCATATCAATAAGGAGGCATCGTTTTTTTGTTTTGTGGTCTTTAATAACAATATCTGGGCGGTTGGCCTTGATTGTTCTGTCAGTGTGTATTGTGTAGTCCCATAGAATTGTAACAGGTCTATCTCCGTAACCGGGTCTGGGTGGTGTTCATACCAGTTTCTTTCAGTTTCGTATTATTATTATTATTATTATTATTAGTAGTAGTAGTAGTAGTAGTAGTATAATTATAATTATTATTATTAATAATAATAATAATAATAATAATATTTCCTCATCCCCCAAAAGATACCAAATAATTTTGTTTATTATTTATTGTTGGCATCGATAAACAAAAATAAATAAATAAATAAATAATAATAATAATAATAATAATAATAATAATAATAATAATAATAATAATCTCTCCAAAGAAGAAGTATTAAAGAAAATGAAAACAAAAAGGAAACTTATATTCAGAATCAGAACGAAGCAGCTTGAAACAAATTGACACATATTGAGGGAGTGCTTGGCGAATATGACACTCCCAGGACATATCGAAGGCAATTGGGACAGTAGGACGAAGAAGCTTCGGTGAAGAGAAGTGGGAGAGATGACATGAAGACAAATGTTACTAAGAGTTATAAGGGAGAAGTTGTGGAGAACCGTAATCGCCCAACTCCTGAAGAGACATGGCACATGGCAGAAGAAGATCAACACCAACAACAATGAGATAGCTCTCTCAAAAGATCGATCTTCTGAAATGCGCTTGAAACCAATCCCTACGAATGTTTCTTAAACTTTGCTGTAATCAGATAGCCTCAGAGAAGTAGATGGTAAATGATTTTATTTGAGTCTGAAGTGTTAGGGGTTTTTTATAAATACGTAGATAATAGCAATCTATGGCGTAGGATCTTCAAAGAGGCCAAAGTAAACAAAATAGATAAGTAAATGAAAACTTTCGGGAACAAGTGCCAGTTTGCCAGAAGAAAGTTCCGGTCGATGACTTATAAAAACAGTTAGAACTGAATGTAGTTTCCGAGGCCGCCGTTCGAAACTGTCTGCTGAGAGGGTACCAGTCGCACGTCGTCATCTAGAGATAGGCCTAAGTGATAGGAGAATGCCATATTTCACACTGGTTGATGGAAAAACTGATACACTAGTCTGTCGTAACCGAAGTAGCAGAAATTGTCACAACTGTTACCTAACATGTGCAAATGAATACTAAGAAAACTGTTTCTACATGAGCCATGTTCCCTCAGGATGTAGGCGATCATGACTCTCCACAATTTCCTGTTCTTCGTAGCTCTGAATCAGTTTTGTCTTTTTGTTATTTCTCCTAAACCTTGTTTATTTACACAAGATAGCTAAGTAGGTTATACATTGTTTTCCTCTGTTCCTCTTGACATCACTCTCTCCTGTGGGTAGCAAATTTTCAAAACCGTCTGAGTCTTGAACTACGAGGAAAGCCTAGGAACTTACTAACAAAAGGAATTACAATTTATGCAATAGTACATTTCAACTTGTGAACTAAGGTGAAATATCAAAATTTCTAATTCCGAAGAAAGCCTTGCAACTTATTGTCAAGAACTAATTCAATAACACATTTCCTAATTTCTGGCAAATCTCCGCCATTTTAAAAGAAAAATAATTGACTTATATTTACACATTCAATCCTGGTGTTATTTCATGACCAACGATTTCATGCACTTGTCATTGGAGCTGCAATCAAGACACTTCAATAATTAATCGATGGGTGTTCGAATCTGGGGAATGAACATTATTTTTCAAAACTCCTATGTCATTGGAATGCAACAAAATCACATGCTCCTTGATACAATGTCAAAATAGAGAAACCTACACTGATAAATTACATATTGCACCTGGTATATCAGCTCTTAGACTTAAAAAAGTACCACATCATATTTCTTCCTTCACGTTTGAAACTCGGTGCCAGCATAACGACAACATCTCCCCAAGATTTGGTCGACTGTCTAGACAGTGTTTGCAAGAGATATGCGTTATCGTTTACAAGAAAGACGACATTCAACTAAACAGACTTTAATAATGGCGATTTAATACAAGATTTCACCGTAAGCTTGCAAACTAGTAGAAAAAAAATGAAATGCAGGTAGTTGTAAGCAGTAGACGATGAAGTATAGATTTATGTTATATGGCTTGAAAGTTGCATAGCGTTATTGTTGTAAAGACAAATACGAATGCGAGATTTCGTAATCTTTCATTCGAAAAACTATTGTTTACTAGCAGCAGGGCCCGGCGTTGCCCGTGCTTGAATCAAAAATCGTACGACTCATACAGCAATCACTATCACTTGACTTGAAATATTTTTTTCCCTTTCCTTGCCTTTAAAGGAGTGCCTTTGCCGTGCTGATGTTTTACATGCCTTACTTCTTGCCTATCTCACACTGCGAATTTTTTTAAGCTCTATACTAAACATTAAATCTGTTACGAAAAAAGAACTAAACAAAATGAACACAAAACGATCAGCTTTAAAAAAGGACTCGTAACTGGAAAAACCGAATGAAAAAAGTAACAACAAATACTTTTTCACACCCAACCCAGTTCTGCGGAATCAGAATCAACGTTGAGTTTAAGCAAGAATGAGTCAATTGGAGTAAAAAATGCAGATTTAAATTTTTCCCACTTGAGACGAATGCAGCTATCAATTTTTTTGCATGTTAGCATGCTAGTTAACATTCGTGTCAGTCAGCTGTTGGCTCTCACGCTGGCCAATAGAATCTTCCTGCCTATTCATGGCAGCCAGCTACATGAAAACTGTTGTAGAAGCATGAAAAAATCGATTATTTCCACTATCGATGGAAGTTGGGAAATGCAAAATCAGGTTTGGCCTTTGCGCTAACTTAGAGCATGTGCATTTAAATTTTGGTGCAAATCCGTCGAAAATTGCGGCCGTGCATTCGTTACACACACACACACACAAACACACACACACACACACACACATTTGGTACCTTAGTGTGAACAGATCAAATTCAAACAGGTAAGATTTTCTCTCCTTATCCAGCAAAGTATACTTAAAAAGCGAGAAAGGATTTATGACAACGTGATTAGCAGTAAGCACCTAATTCCACTGCAAGAGTTTTGTTAGCTATTATATCTAATAGACAGTTCAACAATGTCTTGTCAAGTTCCAACACGCTGATAGCTTATAAAAGAAATTAATCTGATTGATTTTTGCATTAATACCATGTTACTATTTGTAAAAATGCCATGTCTCTTCAGGACATAGGCGATCATGTCTCTCCACAGATTCCATTTTCTTTACTATCTGTGAGTTGCCATTTCTTGGAAAAGATGGTGGTGTAGATTACCTTCACAATTCCAAAAGACAAAGTTTCAGATTCTTTTATTTCCTTTTCTTAGACTGGTTGCCTTCTAAGACTAGAACAGTGATTTTCAACCTTTTTAAGCAAAGGCACATCTTGTGGCAAATGAAAATATCACGGAAAATTAGCAAAAAGTTTTAATGGGTATACTTTTAAATGTTATGAAATAAAACCATAGACTTTTTAAAATACACACACAAATATGAACTTCAATTTCAATGTTTGTATTCAACTATATCTGAAGCTTATTTAGTGTGAAACCTGTGCCTGGTGTTTTTTTCACGATTTCTTCAATGTTTGGTCGAATGTGCGATAAGCAGATCATTAATTCTTCTTTAGTTGAGCGTAAGTCTTTTGTCGCTTCTTATTTTTTGATGTTCTTTGGCGGCATTCTTAAGATGATCGCGCGACGGGTGAAAATCATTGCACACTCGTACACTCCAATTGTGTTGTATTAGGACCTCGGCTTCAACACAATACTAGAGTTTCCATAGAATTATCTGTCTATATTTCTGAGATGAGGTATTATGTATACTATTTACATTATTCGGACTATTGTCCTCATCTTTGTTGCCATATTTATTACAACGTTTCGGCCTTTCAGTATCTGTCTATATTTCTGAGATGAGGTATTATGTACACTATTTACATTATTCGGACTATTGTCCTCATTTTTGTCGCCATATTTATTACAACGTTTTGGCCTTTCAGTATCTGTCTATATTACTGAGATGAGGTATTATGTACACTATTTACATTATTCGGACTATTCTCCTCATCTTTGTTGCTATATTTATCATAACGTTTCTGCCGTTGTACGCTCAGGCCTTTTTCAGTATCTGTTTATATTTCTGAGATGAGGTATTATGTACACTATTTACATTATTCAGACTATTGCCCTCATCATTTTGCCATATTTATCACAACGTTTGTGTCGTTGAACGCTCCGGCCTTCTTCAGGTGGTTGGAATATCGAACCGAATCCTTTATTTCGTTCGCTGAGCTAGACTGTTCTAGTTCCGCGTGCCATGCCTAATGGGTGTCAATTATCAGTTATCTCCTTAAGGACATCTGTGTATTAATTTCTGCGACTTGTAAACTTAATGTCTTCAGAAACCAGTGCTCATATTGCAATTTTTGCTGTTATCACTGCATGTTTTTTTACCAGTGCTCATATTGAAATTTTCGTTGTTATTATTTCTTTTCTCTGACACTCCTTGTTATTTGGCACAGTGGATAAAGACGTTGGTTAGATCCAGTGGCAGGACCCAAAGAGTTATGAGTTCAATAGCTGGTTAAGGCAGTGGAGAATTTGGAGAGGAGAATTAACAAGAGATAACTGATAACTGACATCCATTAGACATGAAATATAGAACAGTCTACCCCAGCGAGCGAAATAAAGGGTTCAGTTCGACAGTCCAACTACCTGAAGAAGGCCGCAGCGTACAACGGCCGAAACGTTGTAATAAATATGGCGACAAAGATGAGGAAAATAGTCAGAATAATGAAAATAGTGTAGGAACATAAGCGTTGTACGAATTATATTTCACTGAAACATTGGAAAAACTCAGTGTTGTCTTCGGAGAAAAAAGAGTCTTTTTAATAAACTGTATAAGATCTTCCTTTAATACGCAATTACTTTCAACTGAACATTCAGCCATCCTCAGGCATGGAAATTATTTTGTTTTTGGTAAAATTCAGGTAGCATCCGAGACGAAAAAATTAAATGCGAATCAAAATATTCTTTTTTTTTTAAATGTGTTCTTGTTAACGGATACAAACTTTTGGAGCGTGCGTTTTTTTTTATTATTAATATGGCAATTTGAGAAATTTTTTGTTCTTGTAGGACTTTTGCTGTCAATGTGGCATGTACTAAATTGTTCAATAAATAGAGTAATGTCTCAGTTGTTATCCCGAAAATTTACACAATGGATCAGTTCTTTTAAATCAAATATATGCCGCATATAGTTTATAATTTATACAATTTATAATTTTTAAAAACAAGGATCATAACATTCATCGAGTGATTTGTAGGCTAATGTACCTTTATAATTTTATTTGCGAAAGGATTTCGCCATTTTATGTCATTAACTTTTACTAATCTACTTTTTGTATGAATGATTCATTGTAATATAAATTGAACTGCACCACATATTTGATATATATATATATATATATATATATATATATATATATATATATATATATATATATATATGCTTTTGTGTAACTCTGGGAGACAGAAAGAGGTCTGCATGGATTAGAGATAAAAGCTATGATAGGAGTGACTAAACGACAAAAGTCGAAGCCGTGAGACACCAATCAAAAAAGAAAGCATAACAGATGGAGCCAAAGTCTGACAGATTGCCTCAAAATGGATAACAGACACAGTAGGATTAGACAAGTCAGACGATTAAAAAGATGAAATAAAGATAATGGTAATATAGAAGGAAGCAAGAAACTTTTATGTCCAGCATTAGACTTGCAATAGCTACTGCTGATGATAATGTTAAATGTGGAGCTGCTGCTGATGTTAAATGTGACGTTGCTGCTGCTGATGTTAAATGTGACGTTGCTGCTGCTGATGTTAAATGTGACGTTGCTGGAGTTGCTGATGTTAAATGTGACGTTGCTGCTGCTGATGTTAAATGTGACGTTGCTGCTGCTGATGTTAAATGTGGAGTTGCTGCTGCTGATGTTAAATGTGACGTTGCTGCTGCTGATGTTAAATGTGACGTTGCTGCTGCTGATGTTAAATGTGGAGTTGCTGCTGCTGATGTTAAATGTGACGTTGCTGCTGCTGATGTTAAATGCAAAGCGGAAAAGAGGAAGAAAGAAACAATTGAAAAAAGAGAGTAAAAACAGCAAAATAATAAAAAAAAAAACACTTCTTAAAATTGTTTCTTTCAACGCTTCCGTATATGCATTTAATGATCATAATTTCGTATTGTGAATAAAAAACATTCAAAATAATTTCTACCTCAAATGCGGTTCCTTAGGGTAAACAGAAATTGTCTTATCATTGAATTTTTGAACATGGAATAAATTCTGATAACTTTTTTTAATCAGTTACCCCCTCCCCCGCAATCAAGGGTCACAGGGAGTGAAAAGGGAAAGAGAATGAGAAAACTGAAAATGGGAGGGATTGAGGGAAGAACAATAACAACAACAACAAAAAAAGAACAGGATTCAAGAAAATAGAAGCATTTAAATTTTAGAAGATTCTAGGAGGAAGAAAACGGAAGAGAATTCAACAGGTGAGAAGTTCGAGAAAAGAAAATGCTGGCGGTTCCATTTAGCTATTTTCAACAATAAAACGGTTGGACCGAGTTGCCAATCTAGTAGCTTAAATTTGTGAAGTCGGAAGATCAGGGTAAAAAAGCTCGTCAGAATATTTGAACCTGGGATAAATTCTGATGTTAATAGAATGTTTGAACCTGGGATAAATTCTGATGTTAATAGAATGTTTGAACCTGGGATAAATTCTGATGTTAATAGAATGTTTGAACCTGGGATAAATTCTGATGTTAATAGAATGTTTGAACCTGGGATAAATTCTGATGTTAATAGAATGTTTGAACCTGGGAAAAATTCTGATGTTAATAGAATGTTTGAACCTGGGATAAATTCTGATGTTAATAGAATATTTGAACCTGGGATAAATTCTGATGTTAATAGAATATTTGAACCTGGGATAAATTCTGATGTTAATAGAATGTTTGAACCTGGGATAAATTCTGATGTTAATAGAATGTTTGAACCTGGGATAAATTCTGATGTTAATAGAATGTTTGAACCTGGGATAAATTCTGATGTTAATAGAATGTTTGAACCTGGGATAAATTCTGATGTTAATAGAATATTTGAACCTGGGATAAATTCTGATGTTAATAGAATGTTTGAACCTGGGATAAATTCTGATGTTAATAGAATATTTGAACCTGGGATAAATTCTGATGTTAATAGAATGTTTGAACCTGGGATAAATTCTGATGTTAATAGAATGTTTGAACCTGGGAAAAATTCTGATGTTAATAGAATGTTTGAACCTGGGATAAATTCTGATGTTAATAGAATGTTTGAACCTGGGATAAATTCTGATGTTAATAGAATGTTTGAACCTGGGAAAAATTCTGATGTTAATAGAATGTTTGAACCTGGGATAAATTCTGATGTTAATAGAATGTTTGAACCTGGGATAAATTCTGATGTTAATATAATGTTTGAACCTGGGATAAATTCTGATGTTAATAGAATGTTTGAACCTGGGAAAAATTCTGATGTTAATAGAATATTTGAATAACCTCTTAATAGTTGTTGTTCCCAGGTTCATCACGACCCGAGGTGGTAGCATTTAAAGCATGTTACAAACCGTCTCATTTTTTCTTTTTATGTTACTGCGTGTATGCAAACAGTGTCATTTACTTTGGGGTACTGCGTGTAGGGAAACCGTGCCATTTTCTTTGTGTTGCTGCGTGTATGCACACCGTGTCATATTCTATGCGTTACAACGTGTATGCAAACCGTGCCATTACTTAGTCACTGCGTGTATGCAAATCGTGCCATTTTATACAAAGCGTGTAGGCAAATCGTGCCATTTTCTTTGTGTTGCTGCGTGTTTGCAAATCGTGCCATTTTCTTTGTGTTACTGCGTGTATGCAAATCGTGCCATTTTCTTTGTGTTACTGCGTGTATGCACACCGTGTCATATTCTATGCGTTACAACGTGTATGCAAACCGTGCCATTACTTGGTCACTGCGTGTATGCAAATCGTGCCATTTTATACAAAGCGTGTATGCAAATCGTGCCATTTTCTTTGTGTTGCTGCGTGTATGCAAATCGTGCCATTTTCTTTGTGTTACTGCGTGTATGCAAATCGTGCCATTTTCTTTGTGTTACTGCGTGTATGCACACCGTGTCATATTCTATGCGTTACAACGTGTATGCAAACCGTGCCATTACTTGGTCATTGCGTGTATGCAAATCGTGCCATTTTATACAAAGCGTGTATGCAAATCGTGCCATTTTCTTTGTGTTGCTGCGTGTATGCAAATCGTGCCATTTTCTTTGTGTTACTGCGTGTATGCACACCGTGTCATATTCTATGCGTTACAACGTGTATGCAAACCGTGCCATTTTATACAAAGCGTGTATGCAAATCAAATGCCATTTTCTTTGTGTTGCGTGCGTGTATGCAAATCGTGCCATTTTCATTTTCTGTTACGTGTATGCACACCGTGTCATATTCTATGCGTTACAACGTGTATGCAAACCGTGCCATTTTCTTTGTCACTGCGTGTATGCAAATCGTGCCATTTTATACAAAGCGTGTATGCAAATCGTGCCATTTTCTTTGTGTAACTGCGTGTATGCAAACCGTGTCATTTCTTTATGTTATTGCGTGTATGCAAGCCGTGCCATTTTATATAAAGCGTGTATGCTAATCGTGTAATTTCTTTATGTTACTGCGTGTATGCAAACCGTGCCATTTTCTTTGTGTTGCTGCGTGTATGCAAATCGTGCCATTTTCTTTGTGTTGCTGCGTGTATGCAAACCGTGCCATTTTCTTTGTGTTGCTGCGTGTATGCAAATCGTGCCATTTTCTTTGTGTTGCTGCGTGTATGCAAATCGTGCCATTTTCTTTATGTTACTGCGTGTATGCAAACCGTGCCATTTATTATAAAGCGTGTATGCAAATCGTGCCATTTTATATAAAGCGTGTATGCAAATCGTGTCATTTTCTTTGTGTTGCTGCGTGTATGCAAACCGTGTAATTTCTTTATGTTACTGCGTGTATGCAAACTGCGTCATATTCTTCGTGATATTGCGTGTATGCAAACCGTGTCATTTTCTTTGTGGTTCTTCGGGTATGCACACCGTGCCATTTTCTTTGTGGTACGGCGTGTATGAAAACCATGCTATTTCTTTATGTTATTGCGTGTATGCAAACCGTGGCATTTACTTTTTGTTATTGCGTGCTTGCAAACTGTGCCATTTCTTTATGGTATGCAAACCATGTCATTTTTGGAGGTGTAAAGCGTGTATGCAAACCGTGTCATTTTCTTTCTGTTACAGCATGTAAGGAAACCGTGCCATTTTTCTTAGTCTTCCTGAGTGTATGCAAGATGTGACATTTCTTAATGTTATTGCCTGTATGCAAATCGTGAAATTTTCTTTTTGTTACTGCGTGTATGCAAATCGTGACATTTCTTTCTTTTACTATGTGTAAATCATTTTAAATCATAATGTATATGTTGTAGACGCTTTTTGTTTTACTTCAGACATGAAACATGAAACATTTGATTACATTACATTTGGAGTTGAAATTCAGAGATTTTATTTGGATTGAGTTGTATCTTTCCCGTATATATCTTCCATCGACGTTAATTTTTACCGTACATAATTTTTATATGTTTAATCATAGCGAAATTTACTCAATATACTGAAAGAAAATGTACTTTCTAAAAAGTTTGAAATATCTGTTATATACTTAAGTAACTTTGATTAAAGTAGAATCACTCCAGGTAAGATAATAAAGCCACTAAGGCCCAAGAGATTACTGGGTGTTAAAGGATCTGAGGAAAAATAAGAAAGAGATAGAACAATAAAAGAACAAGAATTAATAAGTCATTGATTCTGTATTTAAATTTTTGAGAGTCAAAGTTGGAATGCACAATACCGGAAGATAGTGTCACGAGCGAAAATACAAGAGAAGGAACTATTTGCATAGAACTTACGGATATATCTAGTAGTTTCTAAAATAGAACGACTAAAGAGGAAATGCAATCGCACGGAACACAATATAAGCACTGGATCTCTGGACGACGTTCTGGTAAAAATGGTTAATTTTAACAGAAGTAAATCATAGCCTAGCATGATTTAAGACAGATTTTATAATCTTATGATAGATATATTCGCAGTTTTGGGGATCACGTCTTATGACGTAATATTGTATCACATCATATATCTGTGTTTAATCTCCATGTTAATCTTGTGAGAAACAGGAATACAGAGAGAGAATTAACTATTTGTCAAATTTAAAAAAAAAGAACGAAGTATAAAAAGGTAATTCTGAATAATTTGATTTGTGGAAATATAATTAAGGCCTTGTAAAAGAAATTTAATGTAATTCTATGATTAATTAAATAATTAATTCAAGTCCATTTTATTCCCAGAGGACGATGTTTGTAAAAAGGATGGAAACACCGGTTTAAGCTACTCTAATTAAACCTTAATTGATTTAATTAAAATAAATTATATTTTATAATACAAAGTTTCCTGCAATAAAAAAATGTTTGCGTCGAAATGGAAACTAAAACTTTGAGATTTTCGATTATAGACATAATTATTCATTGCGTCATATTGCAAATAAAGTTTGTGTTTTTAATTGATTCCTCGTGAAATTCTATGAGATGCTGCTGTGATATTCACAGGCCAAGCAGTACCCCCTCCAAAATTGACCAAATGATCAAGTATTAGAAACTTTTTTTTGAATTTCTTTTTCGTCGGGTTAAGAAGTTTTCAGCATTTATTCGTATTTTCTATATCAGAAGAGTGTTATTTTAATTGACAAAATAATCATATGATACTCCAGTATGGTAATGTTAATATTAGCCGCTTCTCTACAAGGAAATATTTGATATTCATCGTGTAGCAATATGAGTGAGTGGTGGTGGTGGTGGTGGTGGTGGGGGGGGTCTTGTTAAATTGAAAACAGCAGGACGTGTCGCAAAAATGGATACAGAACATTTATTTTCGACCGATGGTTATTAGTAAGTGAAGTCAACTTGAAAGTACAGAACAAGAGGCTCAGACAGTGAGAAAGTTACAGAAGAAAGATAATTTACTTTTTTAGATGAAGATGACAAGACAAAGAAAATGGTTATCTATAAAACTATCCATCCCGCGAAAAGGCACACAGAAAGGACGAAGCAGGCCTCGGAGAACGAACAGGGAAGACGGCTGCTGAACTGTGTACCTCGTTTCTCACCTACGCCTCGTCTCTACCTTGTTCGTTTATAGCGGTAGGTTACAACCCAAGAATAAAATCAGGTTTATTGCTTGAAATTGTTTTGATTTTCACTCGTGGTTAACGATTTTGGCTGAAGTTTAATTTTTAAGCCACATCCGTTTGACTAGAAAAAACTGCACCTTGTCAACGAATCTGATATCTGGTCTGAGCTCCAAGGCAACAATCGACCGAGTAGCTAGTACTAATGTCGATTAAAGTTTATAAAATCTTTCTCTTATAACAATTTTTCGGGAAAATAAGTTTCTCAAGTCCTGTTGCTGTTACTGCTCTTTCCAGTATTGGTGGGTATTTTCTTCCTAATATGGTAGTACTTAATATGACGCATCTTTGTACCGGATTGTGCATTCCAGTCGGTTCGCGTTGTGTATGGTACGGACGTGAAAATGATGAGTTTATAGGCTTAAAATTTAAAAAGAACATCAGCCACTTCAAAACTGTGAGGTCCGTAATAATTGGATAGACAGAACTTTACCAGAGATCGGTAAGAATATTAGTTTCAATGTTGCTCGGCGACTGGTCAAATAATAACTAATAATTGGTTCGAAAAACACCTAAGAGACTTGTGGACTTGAAAAGGCTCTGTAAGCTAAATTAAAAATCAGAATACTTAACTATCAGTAAGAGATTTAGAAATGCTGTTTTCTATTGTAAAAAGCAATGTGCGATGATTATTTGGAAAGTCATATGTAATGCAAGTGGAAAACTACAAATATTAGAGAACCACGAAGAATGTTTAAACTGGGATTCTACAAGCTCAAAAGTGGTTCCATTTGAAAAGAAACACATACAATGGCGAGTTAAATATATATATGAAGCAAGAAATGAATAGGTTAAATTTTAATAATATGCGAAACGAGGTGAGCAAAAATGGATATTTTTTAGTGAAAACAAAAACAACATAATGTCATCAACACAAGCGGAGATAAAAATGAAAGGGGAGTACGATTTATATGAGCCCAAGACACAAAGAATGTATATGCACCGACAGCACAAAACACGGAAGAAGAAATTGAAATGTTTTACTGTAAGCTAGACAAAGCCAAAGTTCAATGCAAAGAACACTAAATTACAATTGTCATAACAGATCAAAATAGCAAAGTAAGGAAGGGTTAAGATGATAGTTTGCAAATTCAGACTAGGGCCTCATAATGAACGCGAAGAAACAATGGTCCACTAGGATACGGCGAACGATCAGATGGTAACCGCCACATGGTTTCTAGAACATCGAGGACATATATGGACGTATACGAGATCTATTAAAAAGCATCGTGAGTGTTGTTATGGTAAAGGAGCTAAAGTATGCAGAGTGAAGCCGCTTGGTAAAGATTGACCTTGAACTCTGTTGAGCATACACACAAAGTTATAACGTTCTCGCTTAATTGCCTTATTTATAAAAGTGCTTGGAAGTGTATAGAGTGTGGTCATCTCAACACACTATATAGGTTCCATCAGTGACCATGGCTTGTACAGCAGTTTTTGGCTAACAACAACATTCCCCATGGTCGGCAACCACTAGATTCACCAGATCTCACTCCTTGCGACTTTTACATCTTCAAAAATCAAATAACAGAAGAAAATTCCAAGACGTCGTAAGTGAATGCGACGAGGCTGCTTCTCGCTATCCTAAAAAAAGGAGTTCCAGGAATACTTCCATCAATGTAAATGACGTTGGATATTTGGCTTTAGAATGGGACTACTTCGAAGGAGATTAAGTGCCGGATTCATATGTGTTGTAGTTTTCTTTTTATAAGCACTAGTCCCGATACTTTTTTTTATCAACCCTCGTATACTAAATAGATTTGGAAATAGGAACAGCATAGTAGGCCATAAAGAGAAAATGAAGCCCAAAGAAGATTATAAAGGGGTTGAATATGAAAAAAAAGTTCATACCTATTCCACGTTATCATCTTATAGACCAATGATGTTACATGGCACGACTTAAACATTTGGTTGCATATGATCAACAGAGACAAAAGGATCCCGAACGGTCCGACGAAAATATAACAAAAGAAGAAGAATGTTTTGAGTATAATACTAGCAGGATAACCCGTCTTTGCCCGGGTCTTTCATTACTGGGAATTTTTGCCGTTCAATTGGAGCAGTTTAAGTTTAAACTTAGCAAATCCGAAAATTAATATTAGTAACAACATTTGGGTGCAACTGAGGCTGATCCCCAAATGGGGAGTTAAAAATTTAAATGGGGGGGGGCTATGAAAAGGGAACTGTATAATAATAATAATATTCTAATTTAAACTATTTATTTTTATTAAAGTTTTTATGAAAGATATATATCCATGGACAGATAGTAAATAGTAAAACGTTGCTGAGAGTTATAATAGATAGGAAATAGTGGAGAGCCATTGTCGCCAACAATTTGGACAAAACCGGCACACATACATACACAAACACACACATTTTGAGAATGATAGATAGAGATAGGATGCGCTAGATTGAGATATCCAAGTGAAAGTAACAGATCAATTTATCAGAAAGAGGCAGAGAGAGAGAGAGAGAGAGAAAGAGAGAGGATGCAGGGGGAGAGAGAGAGCGTGAGGGGGAGAGAGGGGGAGAGAGAGGGGAGAGAGAGAGAGAGGGGAGAAGGGGAGAGAGAGCGAGAGAGAGAGAGAGAGAGAGAGTCAAAGAAATATACCGGGTGTAACAGCAAAATTGTCCAAATCGTGTAGCACCAAAATTGTCCATTCCACAAAACATTTAATATGTAAAAAAACAAAACAAAACACGAAACTAATTGAGTTTCTTTTTTTCCAGATTTTCAGATAAGATGCTAAGCCATCTTGACACCATTTGTCGTAAGAATGACTGAAAATTCCTTTGAGTTATTTTTTAAAAAGAGAACAGGTCAGAAACGTTTCGTGTCAGCCCCACTGCCTTCCCGACTGAGCAATGGTGAGAGGAAAAAAGATCATTCAGTCCTTCAGTAATATTACCAACATTCATATTGTGGCTTCTATCTTCAAACTCCATTCAAGAATCATCAAGAAAATAATGAATAAGTTTTAAAAAGAGTGAACAGTAATGAAGGAAACTAGATCAGGAGGTCACAACAGTAAAAGAGATCATCATTTCAACTTAGATCTAAAAAGATCAATTAGAAAAGATCCAACTCAATTCAAAAGATGTTTGGCACGTGAGAGAGGAGTTTCAGCTATTACAGTGCAAAGAGCAGTGAAAAAAAAAGACTTAAAAATGAAATCGTGCCTCTGAGGCAACTTGTTACTACAGGACAGAAAGTTAGCTATGATTAATTAACGATAAACATGTCATTTTCGTTTATGATCGATCTCATCACGACTCTTCTCTTAAGCAGGGAGTAATTATACATTCTTTTTGCTCAAATTAGTCTAATAATGTTATAAAAACCTCGGAAAATTACAGTTAGATATCTTTAATCATTTCTAAGGTACATCGGTTCAAAGCTTCATCTAACAATTGGACAATTTTGCTGTTACACCCGGTAGAAAAGCGAAACGATATATAGAAAAATATATCTATAAGGATTATAAAATCTTGTAACATAACTCCACTGTCTGATTTAAGACAAGGATGCGTCTTCTCGCCGGACCTTCACAACGTACATAAAGAGGCTATTCTAAGAGAACTAGAAGTTCTACCAGTATTCACTACTGGCGGCCACAATCTTAACGACATAAGATATGCAGATGACACATTATTGATAGCAGACACAGAAAGGAAACTACAAGAACTCCTACATAAGTTAGTGAAGGAAAGCGAGAAGAAAGGACTAAACCTCAATTTCAAAAAGACGGAATGCATGGTTATTAACAAAAGGGACAGCCCAACATGAAAATTATAAATTAGGGTTACTAAAATAAAAAAAGTTCGGCAATTTAATCCTTCTTTTGTCACATATGGTGTTTTGTTACCACCAAATTGTGAAGGTTACCGCAATTACTCCAATATCTTCATGTCTCGCACTTCCTGTTTGTGAAACTCCCTTCCTCTTACTTGCTTCCCTGACAGTTATACTATTTAAATATTCAAATGCAATGTCAATCTACATCTTCAGATGCCTTGATCTAATTCCCCGTCCTTCTCTTCATCCTTTCCTCTATCACGCCTCTTTACTCTTGCTCGCACTCTCTGTAACCCCTTGCGCACTGGTGGCACTCCCGCCTTGCTTGGGGTAAAATGCTTTAAAAAAAGTTCTAGTTAGCACCTTGTTTCTTTTGCTTACTCTTATTCAGTGAGAATGTGTAGCACGCGGCGTGACAAATTTGTAGGGAACTTTCCCTTTTCGGAAATCCGAGGTGACTAACGCAATGTTGCATATCTTGGAAGCGTATTAACAGAGGACGGAAAGGCAACACAGAAATCTGAAGGTGTATTGGAGAGCGAAAGATGCCTTCAAAAAGTTAAGGAAAGTATTAAGAAAAGGAAAAAATAGCGTCAGAAACGAAGAAAATACTACTGAACTCTTATGTAGTTTCAGTCCTCCTCTATGGCACTGGGTGCTTGACAATCTCCCTTCAGATGAATAAGAGACTTAAAGTAACATAATTATGATTCTACAGAAGGATGCTGAGAATAACGTGGACTGAACACGTGAGCAACGGCCGCAGTTTTAGAGAAAAATGGAAACGAAACGGACACTTATACTCAACATCATGAAGAGACAGTTGTGTTGACCATGTTTGCCGTAGTCTCTGAATATGGAATCCAGTGAAGTCCGTAATCTCTTCAATATCAGAGGTTGGTAATGCAGATTCGGAGAAAGTAGCGGCTCCTAATTCTTCGATATCAGATTGACAGTGGAGATATTTTTGGGAGAAAAAACAAAATGGCTGCCTTTATACACGTCGGATTGAATATTTTGAGCTTTCTGATTTGTTAACCCTTCTATTGATGAACTCACTAGTACTTACATACCCAAAAGATTGCAACAAGTTGAAACTTCTAGGGCATATATTGAGGAAAGAGAGCTTGGAGTATTTGATGCGCAAAGGACAGATTGAAAGTAAGACGGACAGAGGAAAACTTGAGGGAATGGCAAAAAGAATTGAGCTACAAAGGTCAAGAAATATCAAGAGAACCAGGATCGCCAATGTCCCGAAGGTACACGGCACATAGAAGAAGATTTTAATACACGAAGAAAAAATATAAAAGAAATGTATTATAAATCACGTCGGGTTAGCATATTTTCTAAGAGACTTGTGAATGCCACTGATACATTTTAACGCGTTCTAACAGAACGGGAGCGAGCAGCTGGCGCCAAAAATTAGCGTGGAATATATGAGGTTAAACAAAAGTATTACATATAAAGTCCAACCAATAAAAGAGAGATGGTTCATTGATAAATATATATAGCTGCTCCTAATTCTTCGATATCAGGTTGACAGTGGAGATATTTTTGGGAGAAAAAACAAAATGGCTGCCTTTATACACGTCGGATTGAATATTTTGAGTTTTCTGATTGATAAATATATATAAAAAATTCAATTTCAAAATTTGTTTTATTAGTTAAAAGCAGGACTCTGGAGAATTCAAATAATCATTTTTTAATTTTTATTTTTTCATTTATTTATTTTTTGTAAAACAGGATACCCTGTTACCAAAAATCTCTGGATTTTAAAATAAATAAATACAATAAAACTATGACATTATTTAATTAGATAACGAAGTATGTTTCCAACATTTTTAAAATTACTGACTACTTAAAAATTATATAAAAAAAAGGCCCATCCGTCATTTTCTTAAATTATGTTTTAACAGATAAAGTCTCCGTTGAACAACAGTAAAGGTGTTGACATATTTTATCATTACATGTTAAGTGATCTACGAGTGACAAGCGTCGGTGATAAGAGTGTAATCACCGCTACTGCTGGTTTTAAAAACCTATTTCTCTGTTATATTAAACTTAAAGTAAATAATATTTTTTCATATGAAATTAATTATATTTTAAATCAGCTAATATTCCTCAAGTTTCAGAATAGTATATTTTATTTTTGGAAGATTTTAAAACCGAAAATTTTGCTAACAAATGTGTCAAAATGGCCAATTTTATGAAAGAGATTTCAATCAATATAATTTCTACTTAAAATACACCTGAGTGTTTTGCTTACTGAATAATGGCAAATTTAATCATTTAGCTTTCAATTAAAGCTAAAATGAAAGCTTCAATAATGCCTTTTCATTTTTTTAAAATTCATTTTAAAACTTAGGTATCGAAACTGAATGGAGGTATCTACTATTAACTGTATGAAGATGGAATGCATGGTTATCAGCAAAAGAGGTTTCTCATGCTATCAGTTATGCTATGGAAACTTCAAAATCGAACAGGTGCAGAAATTTAACTATTTGGCTAGTGTAGTAACATAAAACGAATCGTCTGACACAGAAATCCGAAAGTTTATGGAAAAAAGGAAAACTACTCTTCGGAAATCAAGCAATCAGTTGACATTGCTAGAACAAAATATAAGGAAAGAGGCTCGAATGGTTAGGAAACAGGAATAGAACAGGATGGTACAGGACATATTGTTGGTAAGAAAGACAGAAGAAAAAGAAACACGGTGCAAAAATAAGATTAAGAGCTAAGTTCAATGCCAATGGTTAGGAGAACAGGAATAGAACAGGATGGTAAAGAGTTGGAGGTTTCTTAGAGCTACAAGGAACAGAAAGTTGTGGAGAGCCATGAACTTGACCAAGTTTCATAAGAAACACTCTTGCAGAAAAGAAGATTAAGGGCTTTTATCTAAAGATTTAACAAGCTGATCCTTTTTCTGTCCTTCTTGCATTTCACCCCAGTGAATTGGTTCAAACTTTTCCTCATTATGTACCCTAATTTTAGCTTTTGGCACTATCTTTGTCAAACCCTGTTCTACCAAACCATTTTGTAAAACTTGGTGTCAAATTTTGCTATTCTCATTATCCCTAAACCCTTTTTGTTCTCGCTCAAACCATTTACACAAGCTCACTAGATGCCTTTTTCTGTCCTTCTTGCATTTCATATCCCCAGTGAGTGTCAAATTTTCCGAGCTCTCTTTCCTCATTATGTACCCTAGAGATTTTAGCTTTTGGCAAAAACCCTTTCTGGCTCCGAGCTCTCACTAGATGCCTTTTCTGTCCTTCTTTATTTACCCTAGAAATTTTAGCTCAATATTTTTAGCTTTTGGCCTGAGACTGTCCTTCTTGCATTTCATATCCCCAGTTTCAAATATTTCTCTTTCTCAAAAGAGATTTTAGCTTTTGGCTTTTGCTATCTCGTCAAACCCCTGTTCTGCCAACCATTTACATGTTTTTCTGTCCTTCTTGCATTTCATATCCCCAGTGAGTGTCAAATTTTCCGATCTCTTTCCTCATTATTGAGATTTTAGTTTTGGCTTTTTGCTATCTCGCTCAAACCCTGTTCTGTAGAATCATATTTTTCTGTCCTTTTTAGCTTGTTTTCAAATTTTCACTCTTTCCTCATCTTTTGGCTTTTTGCTATCTCTGAATAAAAACCCTAGAACCATTTACACAAGCTCACTAGATGCCTTTTTCTGTCCTTCTTGCATTTCATATCCCAGTGAGTGTCAAATTTTCCGAGCTCTCTTTCCTCATTATGTACCCTAGAGATTTTAGGTTTTGCTATCTCGCTCAAACCCTGTTCTGCCAACCATTTACACAAGCTCACTAGATGCCTTTTCTGTCCTTCTTGCATTTCATATCCCCAGTGAGTGAAATTTTCCGACTCTCTTTCCTCATTATGTACCCTAGAGATTTTAGCTTTTGGAGAAAACCATTTACACAAGCTCACTAGATGTTTTCTGTCCTTCTTGAATATCCCCAGTGACATCTCTTTCCTCATTATGACCCTAGAGATTTTACTTTTGGCTATCTCGTCAAACCCTGTTCTGCCAACCATTTACAGACTAGATGCCTTTTTCTGTCCTTCTTTCATTTCCCCAGTGAATGTCAAATTTGTAAGATTTTTAGCTTTTGGCAAAACCCTTTTTTACACAAGGGAAGCAAGTTTTCCGAGCTCTCTTTCCTCATTAGAAGAATGGAGTTTGCTATCTCGCTCAAACCCTGTTCTGAACCATTTAGAAGACTAGATGCCTTTTTCTGTCCTTCTTGATTTCATATCCCCAGTGAAGAGTCAAATTTTCGAGCTTACCTCATTATGTACCCTAGAACTTTTGTTTCTGAAAACCATTTACACAAGCTCACTAGTGTCCTTCTTGCAAAGGTGGTGAGCTTTTGGCTTTTGCTATCTCGCTCAAACCCTGTTCTGCCAACCATTTACACAAGCCTAGATGCCTTTTTCTGTCCTTCTTGCAATATCCCCAGTGATAAATTTTCCGAATGCACCCTTTTTAAATTTGCTATCTCGCTCAAACCCTGTTCTGCCAACCATTTACACAAGCTCACTAGATGCCTTTTTCTGTCCTTCTTGCATTTCATATCCCCAGTGAGTGTCAAATTTTCCGAGCTCTCTTTCCTCATTATGTACCCTAGAGATTTTAGCTTTTGGCTTTTTGCTATCTCGCTCAAACCCTGTTCTGCCAACCATTTACACAAGCTCACTAGATGCCTTTTTCTGTCCTTCTTGCATTTCATATCCCCAGTGAGTAAATTTTCATATTATGTACCCTAGAGTTTTAGCAGTTTTCTTTCTCGCTCATTTCTGTTTATAAGATGCCTTTTTCCTGTCCTTCTTGCAAAATTTTCATCTTTTCTTATGTACCCTTTTTAGCTTTTGGCTTTTTGCTATCTCGCTCAAACCCTGTTCTGCCAACCATTTACACAAGCTCACTAGATGCCTTTTTCTGTCCTTCTTGCATTTCATATCCCCAGTGAGTGTCAAATTTTCCGAGCTCTCTTTCCTCATTATGTACCCTAGAGATTTTAGCTTTTGGCTTTTTGCTATCTCGCTCAAACCCTGTTCTTTCCATTTACATAAGCTATAGATGCCTTTTTCTGTCCTTCTTGCATTTCATATCCCCAGTGAGTGTCAAATTCTCCGATATTATGTTTGCTAGAATTTTTAGCAATATTTTCCTGAGACTAAATATAAGTTTATATATTTTCTCTAAAACTTCGTCGTTGCTTACATGTTCAGTAGATGGTTTTGTCGGCATACCTCTGTAGAATCATATTGCTTCAAATCACCTCTTCATCTGTGAATAGATTTCTTTAAGCATTTCACCAAGCAAGGCGGGGGTTACAGAGAGTGAGAGCAAGAGAAAAGATTGGTGTTTGAGGAAAGGACATAGAGAAGGACGGGGATCAGGATCAAGACATCAGAAGATGTCAATTGACATTACATTTGAATATTTGAAGATTCAAGTTTTCAGGGAAGCAAGTAAGAAGAATGGAGTTCCATTGTGCGAGAGAAGTAGCTGTTGGAGTAGAAGAGGCAGTTACATTTAACTGTTTTGACGGTGAAAAGGGTCCAACATAGAAGCTCTTAAATTCATGCAATTGGGGTCCAAAAAGTAGCTCTTAGTTATGATTGTCCAGCATTCACTGACATATACAAGGACTGATATTACATAACAGTTCAGTATTCTTTTCATTGTTTATAACGAAATTTTCATCTTTCTTAATACTTTGCTTAGCTTTTGGAAGGCATATATAATGCAAATATATATATATATATATATATATATATATATATATATATATATATATGAACAGTTTGACCTCTTTCAAATTTTGCGATCATCAGACAAACATTGATCCCTATCTGTTTATAGATATTGAGCGCTTTCCAGTAAGTACCGCTCTATATATAAGACCACACATTCCCTATGTTTATTTGCTGTGCTATGGAAGACCCAGATGTATTTACCAGTTAGTCCTCTAAGATATACCCAGAAAATAAACTTGATAAGGTCTGGGTCGAAACCGGTCGTTTTAGATTTTAGTTAAAATGCCATCAAAAACTTACTTATTGTTGTTGATATATATATATATATATATATATATATATATATATATATATATATATATATATATATATATATATATATATATAGATGTTCGATCCATATTGCAAGTACTTTCTGTAACCATATATCATCCTCAGGCATAGATGTTACTTTTTTCTCAATTTCAGGTAATTTCGCGTAAAATTCCAGCTTAGGGGGAAAGTCTCCGACTGATGTCAATACAGCCGGGTTTCGGTCCTAGCTAGAGGCAACCGGACGTCTAGCTACACTGATGAGCTGTGATACAGTGAAACAGTCTGTCAGAATGTGGATGACAATATATATATATATATATATATATATATATATATAAATATATATATAATATAAAATAACATCAATATATAAAATAACATCAATATATAATATTAATATATAATATTAAACATCACCATATAAAATAACCAATAAGGATTACAAATTTCTACCTGTTACATACACACAGTCATCAAAAACAAACAAATAACCAGCTTTAACTTATTAAAAAACTTAAAATGCAGTCAAATTCATTTAAAAAAATGTAAATGAAGAACCTGTATAAAAATAGTATTGAGTGGTGGTTTTTGCGTTCAGATCGCAAATCCTAAATCCTAATTCCAAATATCATAAATTTGTCCCGAAAGTCCAAAGTCAAAAACACCCGGAGTCATAAAACAAAATGGGGTAAAAAGAAAAAAAAATCTGTGCCCACGACTTGCGACATACAACAGCCTACTTTCACCCATGAGGCGCAGAGCAAACGGTATTTGCAAATATACAAAAAATATGGCACATGAACATGAGAAGGTGATTATGCAGATGCCAGCATCGCTACCAAATGTGGCACAAAGTCGAGGTTTAAAGTGGGTTTAATGACAATACCGTGGAAAAATTGCTCAGGACTTCCCATTTTAAGGACTCCTCAGACAATAAACCCAGCCCCTCCCGAAGGAGAGGTACTGAACATGGCCATGAAGAGATGGTGATTTTCTAAACGTAGCTTAGATGTGTCAGAAGGCCGAATGTGTGGAGCGCTCAGTGAGGATCAAATTCAATATTTAGTCGTAATTGATCTAGCGAGACAAACTTTTTCAACTCCCTCGATGAACTACCTTCATTTAAATAGTTGAACGACTATGGATTGTTTAACCATAACTGCAACCTCCAGTTAACCGCTTCCTCTTAGCTCGAGAATTCCTTATACGGAAAAAAATCTTCAAATCCCTTTTGTTTGTGTATTCCTGATCTTAATCAATCATTGTACTAGAAATAAAAGTTGTTAGTTTTACACTCTTGTTGAAATTAATTAAGTTTACCGGCAATACCGGTGACTTTCGTTTTTCACAAGCGCAGTCAGAACAGAGAGGAATCAAGCCTGATCTTCGACAGTTCTTCACCAATATTCCTTGGGAAACACAAATGCACTGAAACACAACGTGGGAAGGCAGGATTGGTGCAGAGCAGGTTCGCTGGTGACGAACCAACGGACACGGACCAAAATAAGTGTGGCATTTAGAGAAGCACGCAGTAACAGTTGTACGGTGAAAGTGTCGAGGCCAAACATTTGGCTGAGAAACATTTGGCCGAACGGAGATTTGGCCGAGAAACATTGGCCGAGAAACATTTGGCCGAACGGGCATTTGGCCGAGAAACATTGGGCGAGAAACATTGGGCCGAGAAATATTTGGCCAGAAACATTTTGCCGAACGGACATTTGGCCGAAATATTTGCCGAGAAACACTGGCCGAGAAACATTTGAGAAACATTTGGCCGAACTGACATTTGGCCGAGAAACATTTGACCGAGAAACATTAGACCGAGAAACATTTGACCGAGAAATATTTGGCCGAGAAACATTTGGCCGAACGGACATTTGGCCGAGAAACATTGGCCGAGAAACATTTGGCTGAAAAACATTTGGCCGAACGGACATTTGGCCGAGAAACAATTTGCCGAGAAACATTGGCCGAGAAACATTTGGCCGAGAAACATTTGGCCGAGAAACATTGGGCCGAGAAACATTGGCCGAGAAATATTTGGCCGAACGGACATTTGGACGAGAAACATTTGGTCGAACGGACATTTGGCCGAGAAACATTTGGCCGAGAAATATTTGACATGAACGGACATTTGGCCGAGAAACATTTGGCCGAGAAACATTGACCGAGAAATATTTGGCTGAGAAACATTTGGCCGAGAAATATGTGGCCGAACCGACATTTCGCCGAGAAACATTTGGTCGAACGGATATTTGGCTGAGAAACATTTGGCCGAGAAACATTGGCCGAGAAATATTTTGCCGAGAAACATTTGGCCAAGAAACATTTTGCCGAACGGACATTTGGCCGAGAAACATTTTGCCGAGAAACACTGGCCGAGAAACATTTGGCTGAGAAACATTTTGCCGAGAAACACTGGCCGAGAAACATTTGGCCGAGAAACATTTGGCTGAGAAACATTTGGCCGAGAAACATTTTGCCGAACGGACATTTGGCCGAGAAACATTTTGCCGCGAAACATTTGACTGAGAAACATTTGGCCGAGAAACATTTGGCTGAGAAACATTTGGCCGAGAAACATTTGGCTGAGAAACATTTGGCCGAGAAATATTTGGCCGAACGGACATTTCACCGAAAAATACAAGTAAAAATAGTAACAAGCAATACTTCAAGTATTTTAATTAGCAGAATTATAAGGTAGAATAGGACTAATAATTACCGCTGAATTTTGAATGATTAAATTACTAAATCTAAATTTAAAATTAAAAGTTCTCTTATTTCAATATTTGTTTATTGAAATTAATTTTTTTTAAATATTTCAGTGTATTTGGGTAAAAAAAGTAGCACCTAAGTATTTGACTTCGTATTTAACAGAAAAATAAAAACTAGTTCATCGCTTTAATGATCATTAAAAGCGAAATTGAAAGATCTTTCATATCGTAAAAGCTTAAGATTTTTGCGGTAGTAAAATGTGCCTTTTCTTAAAATAATTATCATCTTACAGTAAGATTTGAAGTAAAATATAATATATACAGAATAGATTTAAAAAGAAAAGACAGTCCAAAAAAAAAAAAAAAAAGCAAAATAATACAGTAAATAAATATCAATATATGTAGGACATTACAATAAAGAGTTAAACATACATGTAAGTACGTCTCCAAAATTTTCGACTAAATGTCCATTCGATTAAATATCCATCGGCCAAATGTCCGAGTAACGAAAGCGTGAGTGGAGTTCAAATTCTAGTCAAGGACGTTGGGTTTGAACAAATAACATAGAAAGACATGAATGTCTTTTATTCAAGTCTTAATATCAGATTAGACAATTGTCAACCAGTCTTAGAGAGACCATTTTGAATTAAAAACTGGTCAGGGGTCGGGTAGACAATAAGTCGTCGTAAGTAGTTTTCTCTTCCTCTGAGATGACAATTTTTTTCCTTTTTGACTGTTCCACCTCGTTTTTATTGGATAATATTTGAAAATTTATCCTCTAGCCACTTTCATGAGGGTCGATCGAAATGGTGGCCATTTGAGAAGAGTTAGTCCACCTGATTCTCTTGACAGTTAATTTCAATATGTCTCCGCTTTTCCAATCTCAGATTTATGTTCTCTACATTTAAAATAAAATGTTTAAAATTTATCCTCTAGCATTTTCATGAGGGTCGATCGAAATTGTGGCCGTTTGAGAAGAGTTAGTCCACCTGATTCTCTTGACAGTTAATTTCAATATGTCTCCGCTTTTCCAATCTCAGATTTATGTTCTCTACATTTAAAATAAAATGTTTAAAATTTATCCTCTAGCCACTTTCATGAGGGTCGATCGAAATGGTGGCCGTTTGAGAAGAGTTAGTCCACCTGATTCTCTTGACAGTTAATTTCAATATGTCTCCGCTTTCCCAATCTCAGATTTATGTTCTCTACATTTAAAATAAAATGTTTAAAATTTATCCTCTAGCCACTTTCATGAGGGTCGATCGAAATGGTGGCCGTTTGAGAAGAGTTAGTCCACCTGATTCTCTTGACAGTTAATTTCAATATGTCTCCGCTTTCCCAATCTCAGATTTATGTTCTCTACTTTTAAAATAAAATGTTTAAAATTTATCCTCTAGCATTTTCATGAGGGTCGATCGAAATGGTGGCCGTTTGAGAAGAGTTAGTCCACCTGATTCTCTTGACAGTTAATTTCAATATGTCTCTGCTTTTCCAATCTCAGATTTATGTTCTCTACATTTAAAATAAAATGTTTAAAATTTATCCTCTAGCATTTTCATGAGGGTCGATCGAAATGTTGGACGTTTGAGAAGAGTTAGTCCACCTGATTCTCTTGACAGTTAATTTCAATATGTCTCCGCTTTCCCAATCTCAGATTTATGTTCTCTACATTTAAAATAAAATGTTTAAAATTTATCCTCTAGCATTTTCATGAGGGTCGATCGAAATGGTGGCCGTTTGAGAAGAGTTAGTCCACCTGATTCTCTTGACAGTTAATTTCAATATGTCTCCGCTTTTCCAATCTCAGATTTATGTTCTCTACATTTAAAAAATGTTTAAAATTTATCCTCTAGCCACTTTCATGAGTGTCGATCGAAATGGTGGCCGTTTGAGAAGAGTTAGTCCACCTGATTCTCTTGAAAGTTAATTTCAATATGTCTCCGCTTTCCCAATCTCAGATTTATGTTCTCTTCATTTAAAAAAGTGTCTAAATATAAAATCATAATTTTCCACTTGGGAACAGAAATTATCTCATTAAAATGTACGGAGTATCGTTTAGAAAATATACAATGACAGTTATCCCTCACTTAACGACTGGGTTTCGTCCCGACGATGTCTGTAAACGAGCTGGTCGCTAAGGGAGAAGTTATTCATGAACGCTATTTCAAGCAATCTGCGCGCGTAAATTGGTTTGTATCGACCAACTTCAGATTTAATGTCATTTTTGCACCATTTGTAACATTTCTAATAGATTTCTAAATGTTTATAGAGCATATTAGTTTACTGAACAGTAAACGTAAGAAACAAATTCGAAAATCAGTTCGATATTCTTCAGATTACTTCGGATTGCCTACTGCAAATACAATAAAAATAATTATTTTATTTTTCTGTTCATTTTATTTATTTTTAATCATTTTAAAAAAGAAAAAAAAAAGCATCAATAAAATTTTTTGCACAACGTACAATGCTGACTGGTCAGATTTTTAATTACTAATGCAGTTTTAAGGTATGCTATATTCATGGATAAAAGAATAAGTGACGTGACATTGTAGAATTGCTTTGCTCATCCTAATTTTGAAGCATTCTAAAAGAAGCCAGATATAGCCAACGGAAAAATGAAGCCATTTTGGAAGTGTATTATGTTGATTACTATTAAGAATTTTCGTCGTATCAGTTATTGACACCGTCACGATAAAAAATAAAAATAAAAGCTGCAATCATTGAACAACATCATTTAATTTATTGACACTGGGGCTTGAATAATTATGAAACAGTTTTAGCTAATTGTGAAAATAAAATAATATTTACGATCTATTATTGTCACTTCATGTATTAAAATTTCAAAGTTCAAAATTTAAGCAGATGAATGCCTTCAAATAAAATTTAGAATAATTAACACTTCCGCTGCTGTTGACGTACATATACACCCTTACGAAACGTATATTGACTGCTGTTGATGTATGTATGCATTTTCAAGACTCTATGAAATGTCAGTCCCTAATTCTAAAATAATGCTATTCCCAAGCCAGCATGGATTTATAGTATCGTACAAAGGGGCTTGTTTTGTGACGTATTTTTCTTAAATTATATTAGAGGTCTTATTTACAGGCCTTACGAGAGAAAACAAATAGTGAAAATTTATTAAGAGCTACAAAGGACAGGGAATTGTGAAGAGTCTTGATCGCTCACATCCTGAAGGGTCACGGCATACAGAAGTGATGTTATTTAACTCCATCTGTACCACAGAGTATCCGATCGAAACCAAAATGCCGTCACCCACGGGAAAGGACCATCAGCGTCATTATCCTCATTTATTTCCTGTAAATGGCCATTTCATATTTTTTCTCAAAACGAGCCAGCACAGCCGGGCCACAAGGCTATAACAATGCAGCAGTGAAAGTATTAATTAATGATTGAAGAGCCTAAAAAAATAATTTATTTCGAGTCGAAAAGGCAAATACGCAAAAATACGTATAACAGCTACTACTATTGTAAAAAAAAAATATATTTACTTATAATAAATGGAAAAGCTTAGTACAAATATTCAAACACCAATATTTTTTAAAATAATTTATATATATATATATATATATATATATATATATATATATATATATATATATATATAAATATTAAAGAAATTAGAAACCCACAAACGTTTTTTTTTGTAATGTGGATTTAAAAAAATATTAACCTTTATTTTCCATAATAAAGCATAATATGTTTTCTTAAGTCCACATTACAACCAAAAACTTTTGCGGTTTCTCTCTTCTTTTTAATATATACACTTTTCTCTCGTTGGAACTACTATAACCTCTCCCTTATATATATATATATATATATATATATATATGAAATAACGCTATATATATATATTTATCTCAAGAACCGTATAGGGTAAATTGGACGACGAAGTAGAACAAGTCTAATTGTGACGCGTTTCGTCCTTCATGAATCATCAAATTAAATTTATTATATTGGTAGGACTACGCATGCGCACGACAGAGGGGTGCTGGTAATTTGAGAAACATAGGACAAACGTTAAGGCATCTAAATAAAAGGTTATGTGAACACAAAAGAGACATTTTACAAAATGACACGTCAAATACGTTGGTTACCCACCGTAACGAGACTGACCACAATTTTGAAATAAAAAAATGCTACGCTAGTCAAAGGAGAAAATAATTCATTTCGACGTAAATGTCTTAATCGAAAGGACATCTACAGTAAATTTCCGCCCCGGCTCTGACAATATTTCACCATTCCTGGTAGATCTTCTAATATCACAGTGTGGAATATCTACTTACAAAAGAGATAGAAAGAAAAAGACTCTAAATTAATTCAGCTAGATAAAGAAAAAAAAATTCTAAAGTTCCCAGCACTCCCCTGTCTTGCGCATGTGTAGCCCTACCAACAAACAAAGCAAAGTTAGTCTGATGAAGTCCTGAAGGACGAAACGCGTCACAAGTAAACTTTTACCACTTTGTCATTAAATAATTTTAAAATGCAACTGATTTGTTTAAGAATATTTATTTACAGTAACTTTACCAGTTTTACGGTTCTATGATTTCAAAAGTTATGTTGAGATAGAGAAATGCCTGGCCGTGCCGTAATAAGTCTCAGATATATATATATATATATATATATATATATATATATATATATATATATATATATTATATATAGATTAATTCCATTCATTCCATATATATGTCTATATACATATATATATATATATATATATATATATATATATATATATAAAAAATTTTTTGATTTTCATGGTATATCTATTATGGCGGTTATTTTATTATAGTATAATATAGTTATAATAGTAATAACCGCCATAATAGAATATTCACAATGCCCCACTAACCCGTATATATATAAAAATAGCCGAGAAAAAAAACAACATGTGTGGCCTGACGATTGCATCTAGCATGAAACAGACTGTCGCCTCTAAGTGTTGACAATATGTTCACTTTTATATTTACACACATATTTATCTCTGATATTGAGCACTTTATTCCATAAATATAGACTATAGATATATTTTCTATATATATGTGTGTGTGTGTGTGTGTGTGTGTGTGTGTGTGTGTGTGTGTGTGTGTGATTATTCACTTTTTAACCTGAAAGAATCTGAGGCTTACAAACACATCACGTCGAAACACCAATTTCCATATGATCACCAAAGTTAAGCAACGTCGGCTCTGGCCAGTACCTACATGGGTGACCGCTTGGGAATACTAGGTGATGTGGGCTTGGATATGCGGGTGGTGTAAGGGACAATGGCTTGGAATTGTTAATAGCAGAGCCGTGTTCCAATTCCAGTTGGGTTCGTTATATTCACTTACATGTAAATACCCTTGAGAAAGGTATGAATCCACCTCTTCTCCCCCAATTATGGGATAATTAGTAAGACTTGTATCACTAAACATTATTATTTCTCCCCACCACAAAAAACAGAAGAAGAAAATAAAATTTAAAAAAGTAAAACTTCGTACAAAATATTCATATTTTGGCATTAAATAACCCATATAGGTTGATATATCACTGAACTTTTGTCTTTGTTGCTGAGTCTGCTCAAAAATGTTTTCATTTTAACTTCCGCAGCCACTAACCCAGCCAACACCGGATGTTCATGAAACTTTGCAGACTTTGGGAAGACATGTGACGTTATGGAGACGTTATTCTCATGTTGCAATTATTTATTTTCCTAATCTGAAACTGACCTCGTCCTGGGTATGACGATAAACTACATCCGGCAGCAAGGCCAGTACTCGGGAGATTGAAGCTTTTGAGGAGCGGAAAATCACCTCTTGCTGTTGTTCACAGGTCCACTCTGACCCAGGGTGGTAGTGTCCCAGCTATAGGCAAATAATTATCCCCCAAACACGGGTCAAAACACTATGAAAGTATAAAAAATATACTTTTATAGTAAAAATACATTTTTGGAAAAAAATCTTACCAACAATATATGTTTAAAAAAATATTACCAATAAGACATTTGATTCTTGATAAAAAATCTCTTCACATAAATGCGTTAATGAAACCTAATCTACAAATTGATTTCGTACAAAGAATACATATTCTATTCGTACGAACCTATCCTAAAAATCTTGTCGGCATTAAATAACCCATTGATGTTGATATGCCGTAAAACAAAATAAGCCAAACCTGATCTACAAACTGATTTCGTACAAAGAATACATATTCTATTCATACGAAACTATCCTAAAAATCTTGTCGGCATTAAATAACCCATTAAGGTTGATATGCCGTAAAACAAAACAATCCAAACCAAACTGATTTCGTACAAAGAATACGTACATATCCTTAAAATCTTGTCGGTATAAAATAACCCATTGGGGTTGATATCCCGTAAAACAAAATCAACCAGCCCAAATCAAACCTAAAAGTTAACGTTCATTCCCAACGTTTTCATAAATTACAAATTAACTTGCTGTATATGACACGTTCTGTGGAGGAGAGGCGTATTCAACAAAAAATTGCAAAATGCAAATTATTCATTATATCATATCCAAGTATTTGACAAAATAATTAGAGCCGATTACACAATATTCCAAGCTTAATTTAGGTTTATAGTTTGTAACCATGCAATGAGATGAAGTAACATAAACCATAGATTTATTTGCAGAATATTATTGCATTGAATTGTTACATAATTATAGTGAAATCATTGAGATATTTTTGTCAAAAGCATTTCACTTTTGGTCATATATTAATTTAAAATATTCCTTTTTACAGGCTTTATTTTTGAAATGGAATAAGATCATTCTAAATTTCAGAATTTCGCTATTGCCTATCAAAAATGACTGGAAGAAAATGATCAAAAAACAACAATGGAAAAGAGAGGTAACAAAATGTAAATGAAATAGCTCCAGTTTGTTCAACTTAGGAAACTTAGCATTGCAGCCAAAGTATTCTAAAATGCTGCCAATAACAAAGGAGAAAATGAAAAATACCAAACAACAAATCGAATATAGCATCAATTTTGTTTTGCGACTAGTCGCACTATACGGTTTATCAGTAAGAAGAGCCCGAAATGCAATTTACAGGTCGGGAACACTAGAATCAAGCAGACGTGGAACTTTAAATATCTGGGAAGCGTCTTGACAGAGGACGGTAAGTGCGACACTGAGATCCGTAGATCCGTATTGGGATGGCCAAGGACACATTCCAAAAGCTGGGCAGAGTATTGCAAGACAGGAGGATAACTTTGGTAAAGAAAAGAATACTGAGCTGTTACGTGATATCTGTCCTCCTTTACGGCAGCGAATGTTGGACGATTTCCTCATTGATGAAGAAGAGGCTCGAGGCGACGGAGATGTGGTTCTACAGAAGGATGCTAAGGATATCATGGACAGATGAGGTTTTAGAGGGTATGCAAACAAGGAGGAAGATTATACTTAACATCAGGAAGAGCTGAAGTTTTTGGGACACAATGAGGAAGGAGGGCCTGGAGAATCTGATACTCACGGGTCGAATTGAGGGAAAGAGAGACAAAGGAAAACAACGCATAACATTAAGCAAATGGATGATAGAACGTGGTCTGGGGGAGGCAGCAGAGGGAAGAAACTTGTTGAGAGCTGCAATGGATAGAAGGAGGTGGTGGAGAGCCATGATCACCTACGTCCTGAAAGGGTATGGCACATAAAAATAAAAAAAAAGAAGATATACGTTGAGTAATTAAATCAAGTGCCGTACGCGACTGCATAAGCTGTGAAAATATCCAAGGTCGGCGATATGCGTATATACATTCGACTTGCTATGTTCACAGTTTTGTTTCACTGGCCGTAATCGAATTCAACAAAGAATAATGTCGATTGTTATTCAAGACACTGATTGGGAAACAGCAAACAATACGATTTCTCACTAAATCCGTAATGTCATCCTTCGGGTTCGAGAAGGTGAATTGCTATCTTACTAACTTCCGGTCACGGAAAGAAGACCCTTACATTCACGGACCGTTTCAGCAATTTCTGACTCTTCACTGTTCGCTGGTCCCTTGCTCACTGACTGCTCCTGACTGACCGATCATTATATGGACACCGTCTGGGGTTCCACCACCCTTATCCGTTGACATGTGTTCCGGTAAAAGGAGACCACCCATTCAGCTTTTGGGTCGTCAATTTTTCAAAGAACTCTACTTTTATGATTATCTAAAATCACTAACAAAATTTTATGTTTGCGAATTCAAAGGCGAGCTAGAGACAGGTTTCCTGAAAACTCTGGCCATTAAATTTACTTAAAAGATCAACTGGAGACGAAATTCCCATATAAACTCTGATAATTAAGTTGACTTAAAATGAAAAAGAATCTATCTATTTATCCCCTAAGGATGTGTGAGAAATCGTATTGTTACACTTGGGCGATCATGTCTCTTTCGATTCATAACTGATTACGCAGAAGATTTCCCGCAGTAGGCTGATTTTTATTCTACGTTAAACTGGCTGCCAACCAAGGCTATAGGGCCAAACTCGTTCTGCTATTCAACCCATAGTTGCAATATGATAACATACCGTATATCCTCGAGGGTAGTGAGAGTTTTTATAATCATTTTTTACGTATAGAATAGTAGGGATCTACGCAGCTAATTTTTTGAAAAGGTTAAAAGTAATGCATTTTCGGTAAACGGTTGTACTATACGCAGGAAAAAATTTTCTAGAGGGTTAAAATTTATGTATGTTCAGTGACCTTAACCTACATGGTCAGCCTATATTCTCACGTTAACTATAAAGGTAATCAAACATATCTAACACTTTCGCCCCAGCCCCTCAACCTCTCTGGGTTGAGGTGTCTACTCGGTCCTAACCGAACTTAAGGGAGTGGCTGTAGGTCCCCTGAGCATCCGTAGATTATTCGACCGGTCCACTGGCTTAATCCTGTTTCCTGCCCACGTTGTGTTTGGTTTGATCCAGAAAGCAGAAGTGATGTTCATCCATTCACGGTCGACTGAAAAGGTAGACACGGCCGGAGAGTCTGCACTAAGAAATTTAGAACGCATCAAAAAAAAAAAAAAAAAAATTAATATCTGCAGTAAGCCGGACAAAGAACTATTCAATGATTGAATTGTTAATGTCTTTTATATAGCAGAAAAGAATAGTATAGAAAAGAAACGGGTTACAGAAAAGAAAAGTAATTGACGTAAAAACACTGGATTAGAGAGAGAGAGAGAGAGAGAGAAAGAGAGAGAGAATTATGATTAACTTGATATACGACTCTTGCGATGGGGGAATAAGATTTCTGTGCGCGGCTTAAAGTTTATAGTGGCGTTCCTCCTTAGCAGTAGTAACAGTAGTAGTAATATTCGTGGTAGCAGAAGCAGTGGTACTTATATCAACAGTACATGTTAGCGGACGCTTCGTTCCAATCTCTGATATAAGGTATTTGTTGATTTTAAGTGGCATACACACTGAAGGAAGTTTTTTTCTCTTTATGAGGCAACAAAAGAGAAGAAACCATGGCTACGT
>CAHIKZ030001303.1:510000-552500 GCA_903632075.3 Acanthosepion pharaonis | reverse complement strand
GGTACTGCTTTTACAGTGGATGTAACCACTGAAATGACTTCTGGCTCTAGAGATAATTCTGCGATGACAGAGACTTCTGCTAGATTATTTTGTGTAGTCATGAGCCTAGATAATGCATCGGCATGACCTATTGTATTGGCAGAATTGTATTTTATAGAAAAATTGTAACCTAACAGCATAGTAGACCAGCTTTTCAGACAGCTGTATACACTGGGATGCTTTTTTTAGATCCAAAAATAATAACAAGAGGCTTGTGATCAGTGATGAGAGAGAAATGACGGCCTTACAGTATTTTGTGGAACTTTTTAATAACAAAGACAATTGTTTATGCTTTTTTTAAATTTGGTTATAATTACTCTCTGTCGGTTGTCAGTGATCTGGATGTGTGAGTTATATTGCCTTTTAGCTGCCATCCTGAAAAATGTGGGAAATGACAGCTTCAATACCATAACTGGAAGTATTAGAGACTATAACAATATCCATGGATGGGTTTTAGTATGCAAAAGATTGGAAGAAAGTAAGGACTTTATCTTTTTGAAGGCTGCCTGGCATGCGTCAGACTACACCCATGTAACATTTTTTTCGAAAGATTGTTGAGGTGTGCACAAACTCAATGAAATTCAGGTAAAAAATCACTGTAGTGGTTAATCAAGACACGGAAAGAACATAATTTTGTCACATTTTTTCCAAAAATGTAATGCTGGTAATATTTTTTCCAAACATTTAATGCTGTTAATATTTTTTCTAAAAATGTAATACTGGTAATATTTTTTTACCAAAAATTTAATGCTGGTAATATTTTTTCCAAAAATTTAATGCTGGTAATATTTTTTGCAAAAATTTAATGCTGGTGATATTTTTTCCAAAACTTTAATGCTGTTAATATTTTTTCCAAAAAATTAATGCTGGTAATATTTTTTCCAAAAATAATATTAGTAATATTTTTTCCAAAACTTTAATGCTGGTAATATTTTTTCTAAAAAAAGTATTGCTGGTAATAATGCAATGCTAGTAATAATTTTTTACAAAAATGTTTTGCTGATATTCAAACCTATTTTTACACGTTTTGACCGCAGTTTGAGGGTTAACTATTTGCCTATAGCTGGGACCGTTACAGGTGCTTCCACCCCGGATCAGGGTGGACCTGGGAACAGCAGCAATTAAGAGGTAGTTCTATGCTCCTCAAAACCTCATGGTCAGAGGTTTTGCTGTCGGATGTAGTTTATCGTCTTACCCAGGACGTAGATTATTATCCATGACGAGATATTTTTCGAGTCTGGTTGTCTAGCGTTTTTGTCGAAAATAATCCCAAGATATTTTATTCGTCCTCGGAAAAATTCAATTTTCAGTTTTAACACGGAATCTGCATTGTTGAATTCGGCTGAAAACAGAAAAATAAACGTTGCAAAAGTTCATCTTAAGTTGCACCTGCACCGATGATGTCACCAGTGAATGCTGCAAGTCTTGTAAATTCGATCAGCATGGCGTCCATTGTCCGTTGGAATATGGCTGGTTTGATACCGAAGCTAAGATATTTAAATCTGAATAAGCCTTTGTGTTAAGGTGCTCTTTGGAAATCTCGTCAGTTTCCAGTTGAAGAAAACCATCAGAAAGATTAATGTTTTGCAAAGCAACTTCCACCGTTCAGTATTATGAAAATATCGTCTGGCACCGGAAGTGGCCACTGACGTGTATTCAAGGAACTACAATGTCTACGTGAAGTAATTAAACCAGCCGTATTACACCTCTTGCTGAAGACATTTGCATTTAAGTAAAGCATGTAGCAACATCAGCACGGCAAAGGGCACTCCTTTAAAGGCAAGGTAGGGCAAAAATATTTTAAGTCAAGTGATAGCGATTGCTGTATGAGTCGTACGATTTTTGAATCAAGCACGGGCAACGCCGGGCCATGCTGCTAGTGTATTGAATACAGAATTGCAGAATTTAGACGAATTTTAAAAAGGTTAAATTGTTCTATCGAGTCTAGACCAATTACATTCAATTTCGAATGATCTATAACATAACACAAACCAGAAAGTGTTCTATTTCGAAAAAAAATATCGCAAATTAACTCACCAGTCAAACGAATTGTACCTCCAGACGCGCTTATTGCTATATAATTTGTTTCAGCCACACGTGGCTTTTCAATGTTTCCAATTCGAATGCGATATTAACGTTATGTCCGACGTTGTATCAAACTGGAAACGAACTGGTTTGTTGCTTACAGAAATAACAAAATATATTTTCTGCAGGATTCGTAATCCACTTTGAACGTTGCAAACACTGTTTGTTTCGGATTTTTTTCCCGTTTTATTTTTTAATTATTTTTCGGGCTGGATTTTTGTGTGAATTTGGACTGGACAATTCCTCTTTATATCCGTTCCGGTGACAAATATTGCACTTATGTTTCTTGAACGGATAAAAGCAAGCATAATGCCAGACCCCTAAACTGTCAACATTTTGAGGAAGGTCTCTTTTCATCACGAGTTTGTTTTCAGCCGTAGATGTTGCTGGTTATTGATAAATCCATTTTTTTAACTTGCATAGTATCTTTTTTATGCCTAATTAACGATTGCATTGAATAGTGAAGGCTTTTAACGTAATGTCTTTGAAAGGAGCCGGGTGCGAATATCAACATGAGTAGAACATTTTAATCCTGCCATAAAAATCAAACATTTAAACTGTATCTTTATGAAGGAATTTAATGAAAATTTTTCACATTCCCGATTGACGTGAACAGCAAACTTCACGTAACTTCACGTAATCGCAATTTTTTGTTAGCTTTAAACAATTGAATCTAATGTTTTTATTTTGAAATATTATATTTCATGTGGCACAAGGCCAAAAGGGGTAGGTGGAGAAATGTTGGTCATCTCTGAATATCTTATAACAAGTTAATTCCTTTATTACAATTTACTTATACACTAAAAGAACTCGTTCGTCGGCGTTTAATCTAAAACATACCATAATACCGAATATTCACAGAGCTCCTATTAAAATACTCATAACAGGAAAATATATACAATTTTTTTCTGTTCTGGTCTTCTCCTTTCTTTTTCTTTCTCTTTTTTTCTTTTTTTTTTTTTTTTTTTGATTCAATGTTGAAAGACTTCAGTAAGTTTTCCCACTGTTTCAGTAAAATATAATTCGTATAACGGTTATGTTCCTATACTATTTACATTATTCGGACTATTGTCCTCATCTTTGTCGTCATATTTATCACAACATTTCGGCCGTTGTACGCTCCGGCCTTCTTCAGTGGTTGGAATGTCGAACTGAACCCTTTATTTCGCTCACTGGAGTAGACTGTTCTAGTTCCACGTGCCATGTCTAATGGATATCAGTTATCAGTTATCTCCTGTTAATCCCCCTCTCCAAGTTCTCCACCGCCTTAACCAGGTATTGAACTCATACTCTTTGGGTCCTATCACTGGATATGTTCCTTTCGCGTCCAATCTACCAATTAGGAGACGGATTTCCCATTTTTCATCTTTGTGAGAAAAGCCGTCGAGAAAAGTATCCACCCATCGTTTAAACGACGGAGGGATTGTTTTTTCGCTCGCTGGGTCACAGATGTTTGTTGGATTTTTTGGGTACCCTGTGGTACTAGTGAGCCAGCCAAAATGAGCTGACTCATTTTATAGTTCACCAATAGAAGGGTTAACCAATCAGAAGGCTCAAAATATTCAATGCGAGGTGTATAAAGGCGGCCATGTTTTTTCCCGAATATGCACTGCCAGCCTTTGATAACCCAGACGAGGCTCCGCCGAAGGGCAGAGTCTCGTTCGGGGAGGTTGACTACCCCTGAACCCGTTTATACGTGTTCGAATAGGGAATATTTTTGGCCGAGCCAACGGGCTCGGAGATCCCACGTTAATCCAGGCCTTGTGCCACATGTAACCCTCGTGGGAGGTGGCTAGATATCACTTCCAGCCTTTGATATCGAAGATTGAAGAATTACGAAACAGCTGCTGGTGGTATTGGTGATATAGCCAGATTCAGTAGAGTGTCTGACTCGTGAGTATTAATTGAACATTACGTACTGCTCATAGACTATGGTGAACATGGTAAACAATGATGGCCAAGATATACTCTTAATTGGTATTTTGGTCTGTCACAGCGCGGAAATGTTCGAATTGATTTTAAAACTGTGCAGCCATTACTGTTATTAACCGTTGTTGTGACTTCTGAAACTGTTCATGCTGATGACGTAAGTTCTCATTAAGCATCTTTGGTTGAAATTGCCATGTTGATTTTGAAGCTCGAGTCCACGTCGCTAACCATTTCTTCTATCCCAGGCTTTTGGGATGAACAAAAATAAATGGAAATAAAAGACAAGTATATTTTAACAAACAATAAAACAACTTTTATTCATTTACTGTCTGAGAACAGCAAGGATTTGTTTGGATTGAAAACACGTGAGTGTCAGCTTGTCAAGTTCACTTCCGAAGTGCCGTGCTCGTCTTCCAGACAAGGAAAATAACTGAATTGTATTTTGAGTTATCGTCCTTTATAGGTGAAGTAAATTAGCTTCCCCTAACAAATAGGTTAACTGCTAATATTCTAGGCGTATGTGAAACTAGGTGAGCAAATAATGGAGATTTCATCAGTGACAAACACAGGATAACACATGCAAGCGGAGAGAAATGCAAAAGATGAGTAAGGCATATTAGACGAAGGCATGAAGAAATATGTTCCAGGATACTACCAACAATCTGAAAGAATTCTCGTAGCTAAACTGAAAGGGAAGACTTTTAGCATGTCTATCATAGTTGCATATGAACCGACAGCGCAAAGGCTCAATGCAAATCGCAGAAAATGACAACTATCATGAGATACTTGAATCCCAAAGTATGTGTTATGGGGTCCACCCCTTTTTCATACAAGTGGACTCGACCAGTGTGTACTTGGACTGCTGCCGTTAAATACCCAGAGTCAGTCAGAGTAGAGAGAGCAGAGATTGTGATTGAGTTGGAAGTAGAGTAATAGTGTGAGGTAACCGCTTGTAGAAGTCACATTTACAAGCACGTAGACTCTAAGGAAGTCCTACTTCGAGAATGGATTTACCAGACTATATATATATATATATATATATATATATATATATATATATATATATATTATTATTATTATTGCTACTAACCGTGTTAGTGGATCTACTAACCGTATTACCGATTGTATTATTGTGTAAATACATTTATTTGTTATATTTCATACCTGCGTTTGTCATTCATTGGAGACCGAATTTCATCTCGGAATCCACAACAGTATGGAAGGAGTGAAATGATGAAACAGTAAATTCGAACTAGCAACTCGTAATGAATGCGGAGAAAATGGGTGCAATTGTGTGGGGCAAACGATCAGGTAGTAACCAATACTTGATTTCAAGAACTCCTAAGACGTTATTCTCTTCAGGATCTGATCAGATTCTTTGAGCATCATCCTAGGATTAGAACTGATATAAAGCGGTTGGTATTGACAGATTTCAGCGAAAGGTGGGTAATTATGGTGAGTTTGGTTCGCGTGATAGGCCTTGATTTTTTTAAAGTCCCTATAAGTTATAACGAGGCGGTTTCCTGTGGAACCCTTCCCTGTTTAAGATACACTCTTCTTGTGTACCTACTTAATGTAAGTGTCGTTCCCGGCCCGTGCCTGGCTTCTCTCCCTACGAGTCAATCGAGATTCCCAACCTCCCTAGTTTGTTTTGGCCTGCGCTTTTCTCGACTGGGTCAGTTCTTTTTTTTTTAATTTTAAATTCATTCTTCCCCCTCCCTTAGAGGGAGAGCCTCTTGAATTTGCCGGAAGATAGAATACAGTGGCAACTATTATATTTGAAGGGTGGACGGGTCTTACTAACATCTTTCTTTTTTCAGTTTCTTTTCGGAGTCAGCACCCCCACCCACCATCATTTCATAACATTGATAGTTTAAGCAATTATAAATATTGAAATTTTAAGTCATGAGGTTTTTTTTTCAGTAGTGTACGTATGAGGTATTTTGTTGTCTGTAGGAGCGAATAGTGACGTGTAGATTCCTATTGTGAATGAGTAAATTGTAACGAATGAATGGATCGTGATTCTGATTAGCTAGGTATAAGATAGTTTCTGTCGACCAGCCTTAAACCATCTCCCCTTTTTTGGCCTTGTGTCAGAATTACTGTATTTAATCAGTATTAAATCGTAGACACGGACACGGAGAAAACCAACGGGGAGAAGCTAAGAATCAAATAAAAATAAATAAGAGATTCGGGAATGCAGTTTTAGACTACAAACATACCCAAGTGCCAACTGCAGGAGCGACAACCTTCTAGTGTTATGCATACTTGGAAAAGTGAAATTAGAGAAATTGAAGAGGGCCAAGGCAGCAACCAAATTGCAATACGACAGACGCCTGAATGACCTGAATGTGAAGGAGAAACATATGAACAGCGTTGATAATATAAAAAAAAGTGTATTTTATAATAAAACTGACGTTTTTCAGTATTTTTTTTCTTAAATCTGGTGATATCTTTTAGAAAAATGAAATTTGTCCATTACTTAGGCAAATATCTTCTGGTGTAATTTCCCTACAAAATTACAATCGATGAATTTATAGACCACAGCTGGTTTCACTTTGACTAAATCGGCCATGTTTAATTGTGGAATCAAATTGTTTTTGTATCATTAATGAATGAGTCAATGTCGTCTGCCGCCATCAAGACGGGCATTTTCTGCTAAATATTCCGGCGATTATGGTTTCTAGTTACACAGCCTTAATGAAGAGCCTATTTATTACTTTCAAATAATGAATTGGAAGATCATGTTCATTGTACTGAATATATTATTTTTTCTTTCATATTCTTTCTTTCTTGTTCTTTCTTTCTTACTTTCTTTCTTTCTTTCTATCTTTCTTTCTTTCTTTTCCTTTCATCTCTTTTGTTTGTTTGTTAGTTTGTTTGTTAGTTTGTTTGTTTGTTTGTTTCTTTCTTTCTTTCTTTCTTTCTCCTGCCTTTTCTTTTCTTTCTTTCTTTCTTTCTTTCTTTCTTTCTTTCTTTCTTTCTTGTTCTTTCATTCTTACTCTTGTTATTCTTATTTTCTTCTAATTTATTTTTTCTGTCTTTCATTTTTATTACATTGTCTTTTTCTCTATTTTTATTTGCCTGTTCTTTCTTTTTTCTTTCTTTCTTTCTTTCTTTCTTTCTTTCTTTCTAATTCGCTTGTTATTTTTCTCTCTCTCTCTGTTTTTATTTCCTTGTCCTTTCTTTCGTATTTCCTTTCTTTTTTTCCTTTTCTTTGGTTGTTTCTTTCTTTCTATATTATATTTTCTTTCTTTCTTTTCCTTTCAACTCTTTTCTTTCTTTCTTTCTTTTTGCAAAAAAGCCTGTCGAGAGAATAAATATAAAATGCCTCCACCACATTCACGTTCACGATCAATTCCCTAAAACCCCGCGCCCAGTCTTGTACTTAAAATAATCACAAGAAATTAAGCAATCCCTTAGTTAAAAAAAAAAAAGTTTTTGTTGTCAACTATTTTTAGCATCAATTTCCCTTAATTTGTACAATTTTCATTAAGTTTACTTACTAGCATGATATATATATATATATATATATATACATACATATACATAATTACACACACACATATATATATATTCAAACATATATTGTTAAATATAACAGACAATGAATATCTATTATATATATATATATTGTTAAATATAACCAGACAACGAATGTCTATTATATATATATATATATATATATATATATATATATATATATACATACATACATATACATAATTTTAACACACACACACATATATATATATTTCAAACATATATTGTTAAATATAATGAATATCTATTATATATATATATATATTGTTAAAATATAACAGACAACGAATGTCTATTATATATATATATATATATATATATATATATATATATACATTTTTTTACACACACACACACATTTATATTCAAACATATATTGTTAAATATAACAGACAATGAATATCTATTATATATATATATATTGTTAAATATAACAGACAACGAATGTCAATTATATACATATATATATATATATATATATATATATATATATATATATATATATATATACATACATATACATACTTACACACACACACACATATATATATATTTCAAACATATATTTATTAAATATAACAGACAATGAATGTCTATTATATATATATATATATATATATATATATATATATATATATAGTGAGGCAGCATATCATTAAGCGAACATATATTGTTAAATATATCAGACAACGAATGTCTATTATGTTTGATCATGAGAGGTTCAAAGCATCGTATAAGTTGCTTTAGTTTAGGGAGAAAATAATGGCAAAAACTGTCCAACATTTGGATATTTTTTATTATGCTGTACCTCGATTTAAGATTTCGGTTCACATGATAAAAATATCCAAATAATCATGCTTTTTAGAAAGTTTACAATAAAATTACAAAATAAAAAATGCTAGAAACGAAATAATAATTAATGCGCAAACTTTGTAAATAGCATGATTTTTTATTTACAAAATAAAATATGCTAAGAGGAGCATTTCTTTTTATTTTGTTAATAATCATGCTCTTTTCAAAGTTCGGGCAAACTTTGCGCATTAATTATTATTTGTTTTATTTTCTAATTTAAAAGAAAAACATTAGTTTAATATTGAATTTGTTTTTTTTAATTTAAAAAGAAAGATTTACTATAAAAAATAACAGTTGAAAAAAAGTCTCTTTTGACACAACTTAAGTGCGCAGTAATTTAGACAAGTAAAATCAGTTAAGAGCAGTAAAAAAAGGCCGTTAATTAAGCTTCCGCGCGCAAAAATGTTCCGCGGTGAATGTAATTAAACAAGGCCATTAATGGCCGACGGCTGAAGGCGACTGAGTCCGAACTTTTATTGTCGATAGCTCCAAAATGGTTGGCTTTATCAAAATTTAATTATTAATTCGAGTTCAGCATGTATATTTACACGGAAATATGACAATTTGGGAAAATTTTAATAGATATTTAGCTCGGGGCTTAAAAAGCAAATTTACCCAAAATTCTATATTACTATAATTATTATTTCAAGGATGACCTTTGCTCTCTGCTCTATCGCTATTTCTATGGAAAGGGTTCAGAAGATCTACATTCCTTAGTTCCACCAGATCTAACCTTCAAGGCTAAGACCCGCCATACTACGAACATTGTAGCGAACCGCTCTGCATTCCCTTCGTAAGAATCCACGAATGCTTTATGGACTTCGACTCCCAAGTTGATGCTTCCCGATCACAACAAGTCTAGCGTTAATCTTTACCTTCCACACTTATCTGTATAAACTGTGAATCTTACTCTGTAACCCTCTACCTCGAGTGGCCCACAGGGATTGAGGAGGGGGAACATCATTGTAAAAAAAATGCATATGAATAATTATGGCGGCTATTTATTGACCTGGGGTGACTACATATTTTGTTGGCGTTTGAAAACGCGTTTCTCACCGGCGGCAGAGGTTGGTGTTCGAGCCGAAATGGACTGACCCTTCAAAGTAGAGGATTACTGTATAAGATTGTTGCATAGACGGGACAAGAGGAAGTAAAACGTGCATACTATTTACATTATTCGGACTATTGTCCTCATGTTTGTCGCCATATTGATTACAACGTTTCGGCCTTTTGGAATGTCTAACAGAACCCTTTATTTCGCTCACTGGAGTAGACTGTTCTAGTTCCACGTGCCATGTATAATGCATGTCAGTTATCAGTTATCTCCTATTAATTCCCCACTCTACTGCTTTAACCAGGTATTGAACTCACACTCTTTGGGTCCTTTCACTGGATCTAACTAATGCCTTCATTCACTGTGCCATGTGTCCTTCAGGACATCTGTGTATTAATTTCTGGATATTATAAACCTAATATCTTCAACCACCATTTTTTACCAGTGCTCATATTGCAATTTTTTGTTGTTATCATGACATGTTTTTACCAGAGCTCATATTGCAATTTTTGTTGTTATCGCTTTTCTCTCGCACTCCTTATTACTGGTTCCCATATTGTATTCATTTCTATGCTTGGTCGGCTCAGGAAATTTTTGTGGCCTAGCATGTACTGATTAAGTTTACGAATTTTCCAATGATGTTCTTTGTCTATGATCTCAACCTGATCCCACAGAGGGCGGTGATCTCCTTTTTCTCCCCATATGTGGTCAGCCACGACTGATTTTTCTACTTCTCCTCGTGTTACAATGGTCCGAATAATGTAAATAGTGTACATAATACCTCATCTCAGAAATATACACAGATACTTAAAAGTGCATAGTATGAGGATATGTAAGATAGGTAATGGATGACTCTAGACTTGTAGAAGTAAAGATTGTAATGATCAAGAAAGCATCCTCTCGGGAGCGGTTCTCGGGATGAAGGTGCAACTTTGTTCTTACCAATTGAATACGGAGGAAATAAATGTGGTTCGACCCTATGCACGTGCTATGGCGTGTCTTGGCTGTAAATGTCTGAACTGGTGTAACTAAAGTTTGTTGCTCTTAGTTTCACCAATTACGAATCACGAAGTCTTCCATACTCTGGTATTAGAAGGTGCTGGCGATCTTCCAACTAAAGTATGCCATGATTTTGCCAATAAATGGAAGATGAATGAAGCAAAAGAGATAATCAGTGGACTATGGTAATATTTTAGCCACCCTTAATTAGAGCAATTTTGGCTTGTTTAATAACGTTACTTCTTTTTTTTGAGACAATAGTGTTAGTATCAAGCTACTCTAATCTATGAACAATAGTTGACTTATACTTGCAATGAAAGTTCGTAGAAGACAGGGAATTAGTGAATTTCAACAAGGGCAAATAATAGGATGGCATCAGTGTAGCAAGTCAAATAGAGAAATTACTAGGTTTTTCCAGGCTAATCATCAAATGGTTAATAATATTGTCAAGAAATTTAATGAAGATGGCCATTATCACGTGGAACAACGTTCAGGAAGACAAAGCATCGTGTCTGAGCGAACAAAAAGGGCGCTAAATATGGAAGTCATCAGAAGCCGTCGTCAGAGCGTCAAAGTTGTCGCCAACGGCATAGAAATGTCGCTATATGCGGCGAGAAAGACTCTGAAAAAGCTAGGCTATCAAAGAATTGTTGCAAGAAAGAAGGCCTTGATTTCAGAGCTTAACAAGAACCTTCGTATGGACTGGGCGAGAGAATTCGAGAGCAAAGATTATGAAATTTGTCAGCCTGCAATTTGGTCTGATGAAAGTAAATTCTGCCAATATTCTAATTCGAGATTGGTTTATGTTTGGAGAAATGAGAATGAGACTTGGAACACTGAATGTCTGCAATCGACCGTGAAACATGGACGGATTAGAGTAATGGTGTGGGGCGTTGTCTGGTTTGGAGGGAAATCTGAACTGATTCTTGTTGACGAGCAGTTATATGGTCCAAAGTACTGCCAAATATTAGAGAAAGGACTACTGCCACTATTTGAAACAAATCAGATTGACAAGAATGTCTACCTTTATCAAGAAGATGGATCGCCATGACATACGAACAAAGTAGCAAAGGCCTGGAAGTAATTGCAAGAAATCAAGTCACTGCCATTGTTAGCCTAAAAATCCTGACATGAATCCACTAGAGCACGTTTTGGAGCACCTTGACTGAAAACTTTGAGAGCATGCAACCAAAATCACGTCAGTGGCAACCCTTAAAGAAACATTGCTAAAGGAATGGTAAAATATGAATCAGACGATTGTTGATAACTTGATCAAATCCATGAAAAATCGAATACAAGCACGGAAACTAGCAAATGGAGGACCTACTCCAAACTAGTTCCAAATACTGTTTATTTATTTTGAGTAGAGATTAAATAATTAAATTTCGAAATTGGATGTGGTTTATTTCTCCTGGCTAAAAACTTTTCTTAGGCCACTGATGACTTGAACAGAATCAGAAAGAGCAAAGGATAAAGCTGTTAGTTAATTCTTTTTAAGATTGTTCTACATTTAAATATATTATAGTGGACACTTCGTATCTGAAATAGACGTGCCATTTTTATTTATTAAATAGTGTATATTACGTCTATCGGTCTGCCAACTGAAGAAATCCTAGTAAAGACAAGTTTGTCTATTAGGAATCGAACCTTTGTACTGGAAACCACCGTTTTATCAGGCATGCTTTACCGATCGACCACGAAAGACGTCGCAGTAAAAAAGACTCTATTTTCCCTTTTTAAGAAAACCTTATGATCTTCATTCAGATTACTTTTCCTTAATCTTCGTGAAGACGATGTGTTTTCCCATAGGACTTAATACACACGGATTAACCCTGTGAGACCAGTGTTCCTGAACAATTTTAACCCTTCTGCCTGTGTTCCTGAGTCAAAATTTGCAAACAATTGGTATGTAATTTTTCGCGGTAGATACGGTAGATATAAAAAATAATAGTTACAAGTATTTACCCACCGTTCGACTGGTAGTTGGGTATTGAGTCCTTTTTCTCTAACACTGTTTAACTGGGCATTACGTCATTTTTTCTACCACCGGTTAAGCGGTAGTCAGGGTTCAAAGGCTTAATAAATAAAAATGAGGAGTCTTTTTCAAATACGCAGTACCCACTATAATAGCGTTAAAAGCAAAAAAATATCGGATTAAAAAATAAATCCATTAATTCTTTTTTAGAAATATTCATTATTATATATATATATATATATATATATATATATATATATATATATATATATATATATATATATGCATGTGTGTATAGGGTTCATATATATATATATATATTATGTATATGTTTTAATGTTTATATGTATATATATGATTGCATGCAAGTGTGTATGTGTTCATATATATATATATATATATATATATATATATATATATATATATATATTATATATATATATATATATATATATATATATATATATATATATATATATGTATGTATGTATATTTTTAATGTTTTCATTTTTTGTTTTCGGTCTTCGTTTTCTATAACCTCGAAGAAAGGAATTACGTAACAATTATTTTTTATCTTCCTGTGACCCATTGTAATATATGAGCCAGAATTTCCTTAGATATATATATACACACTGCCACCTGGAAAACGTTGCTAGGCTTAATAAAATAAGACGTTGCTTTCATCAAAATACCTCTTAAAACTATTTTTCTGTATTTAAAAAAAAGATTCTTCTTCTTTTACTTCTTCGTCTTATTATTATTATTATTATTAGTAGTAGTAGTAATAGTAGTAGTAGTAGTATAGTAATAGTAGTAGTAGTAGTAATAGTAGTAGTAGTAGTAGTATGAGGTTGAGGAGGAAGACTTGGTTACTCTGAGCATGGCTTCAACATATTTTTCATTGGATCACTTTTTTTCTTTATTTTCCATCATCATCATCATTCGTAGTTGCAGGAGGAGAAAGAAGAAGAGGAGGAAGACGGAAGCGGACGGCGGAAAAGAGAAGGACAGGGAAGAGGAGGAGTCTTTTTACTTTTCTATGTAGTAGTGGACTTGGCTTCTATGAAAATGGCTTCAACATATTTTTCAGTGGATATCTTTTTTTCTATATTTTTCATCATCGTCATTATTATTATTATTATTATTATTATTGCTATCTCTTCTCATTATCAACCCTATTCTTGTCATATGACTAGGGGATCAGATTACTTATTTATAACAAAACAAAACTGATCCCCCAATTTATGTCCAATAAATAGTTATATTAATACTCAGATAACAATGCTTTCAAAAACGACATATTTTATTTAATCTTTCCTCTTATAAGAACGTTTTGTCATGAGTAAATTTAAATATATTTTACAAAAAAATGGCATAAATACGTAACAATTATTGAGGGATCGGTTTATTAGTTAATAACTATAGAAGACGGATCCCCCTCTTTATTTCCAGTAGAGTTTTATTTTAATACTCGTTTTACACATGAGGGCATATTTTGTTAATACTCTACCAGTATTAAGAGTTCACATATGAGTTTTTAAAGGGCTGTAAGACAAGGATGTGTCTTATCACCGGACTTATTCCAACTTTACAGTGAAGTGATTCTGAGAGAATTAGAAGTCCTACCAGGATTTATTATCGACGGTCACAATCTTAATGACATAAGATATGTAGACAACACAGTGTTGAAAGCAAATACAGAAAGGAAACTACAAGACTCATACCGGGGGGGAGGCAGTGAAGGAAAGCGAGAAGAAAGGACTAAACTTTATTAGCAAAAGAAACATCACAACATGCTAATTACAAATTGGAGATACCAAATTCAAACAAGTACAACAAGTTAAATAGATTTGAAGTGTGACATTGAACTCCGAAAGCGCATTAAGATAGTGAAAGATGCCTACCAAAATGTAAGCAAAATATTAAGAAACCCAAAAATTTCTTTCGAAACAAAAAAAAAAAAAAAAAATGAGACTGGCAAATTTTTTAATCAATTCACCCCAAGCAAGGTGATAATGCCACTAAGACGCAAGGAGCTTTCTAGGACTGAAAGAGAAAAAAAAAAAAAAAAACGTCAGAAGAAACCGAAAACCTAATATTAAACAGGGAAAAAGGGATAGACCTCTACTTCTGTTCAAAGACCAGGGAGGTGTGTGGACCGGGCGATAGGCAAACCTGTCTTCGTTGTTGAAGAAAAAAAATAAATAAATAGTAAATAAAATTTAGAGTTTAGGTGGAGACATTAGAAGTATAGATTTGAAGTAGATTTTAGAAGGAACCAAAGAACAAAAATCTACTCCTGGTAAAAAAAATAAAGGGGGAGAAGTGTGAACCGGACGATAGGTGAACCTATCTACTCCTATTGCCAAAAAAAAGGAGAAAAAAGTAAAGAAAATGAGTAACTACCGACACCGAGGTTCGAGCCTGACACTCTGGACTTATAAATATATGTTTTCCGCCAGGTGTATAAATAGCGGTGTCAGTCTACTGACTGAAGTGATCATTGAATGATTATTGACTGACTATTGATTGGAACTATCCAGTCGAATTAGTGTGAATTATTGTGCGTCGATGATTTGTGTTTTGATTTCGAATTTTACCGGACGTTAAGCCGAGCCGCACTACTAACAAGGGATTCATTGAAATGGTTAATTATCTTTGGTTGACTTTTACTTCTTTGTTATTGTTGAGTATTTATTTGCGGTTGTAATAAAATACTATTTTATCTTAACATTGAAGTCTTGAGTTATACTTAATCATTAACGGCCACCGTACGTCACAAAAAGATGTAATAAATAAAAATTCAGTGTTTAGGCGATGACGTTAGAGGATTATTTTTTTTCTTAGTTAATTTAGATTGCATTGTCTCGTAAAAATGAAAAAAAAGCGACTTTTGGTAGGTTGACTCCTATTAAGGAGTACAATTGTCTATCAGCTCACAAAGTGTGGATTTGCCCGATTACACAAAGAGATAACAGAAAACGAATTTAAATAACTTTTCTTTAATTTATGTATATGTAATCTAGCCTTCCTTTTCTTAAGAGATTACGCTCACAAACAAATTTAGACAGTTTAGGCAGTTTTGTATTCACATACGTGAATGAAGAAAATTATAAAAAAATAAAATTAACAACTATAACGGTAAAGAAAACCAAAAATAAATAAAAAAAATAATATAATATTCAACTACATGAATATTTTTTTTATTTATGAACAGAATGTTATCAAAGAAAGAAAGGAAGAAAGAAAGACAGAAAGAAAGAAAGAAAGAATGAGAGAGAGAGAGAGAGAGAGAGAATGCGCAATACAAAAGTGAACGGTGAGTAGGACGTAGACCAAAACATGAAGAAATGTGTTCTGGAATACTATCAGCAATCTGATTATGGTAGCTAAACCTAAAGGGAAGTCTTTTAATATATCCATCATAGTTGTATATGCAATGGCAGCACAAAACACGGAAGAAGAAATTGAAGTTTTACTGTATGCTAGACAACGCCAAGGCTCAAAGCAAATCGCAGCAAATTACAATTGTCAATTGTTTATTATAAATGTTATCAGAGATAGAGAGAAGGAAAGAGAGAGAGAAAGAGAGAGGGAAAGAGTGAGGGGGGAGAACGAGAGAGACAAAGCAAGAGAGAGAGAGAGAGTGCGCAATACAAAGGCAGAAGGACTTATATTTATGTTTCATAGACTACACAAAAGTTTTTGATTAGTTAGAATTATCGAATGAACGATTAAAAGTGCTAAGGCACTTTGTTTTTTTTTTTAAAAAGATATTAGAATAAGCCAGAAATTATACTGGAAGCCAACCGCCTGCAAACGAACTGGAAATTAATTGAGTGAGTACAAAAAATAGGTAAGAGTGTAAGACAAGGATGCATCTTCTCCCTGGATTTATTTAACCTTTACAATGGGGAAATCTTAAGAGAACTGGAAGTTCTACCAGGAATTGTCATCGGCGGTCCCAATCTTAAATCGGCGGTCCCAATCTTTAAAAAAAAAAGCACAAATAAAATAAAAACGGCAAATATTTAGAGTAAGATACTATACAATACTTAGGGAAAAGGGTTAAATTTAAGTTAAATTTAAGAACATCAAGATTACCTCCTTGGTTATCCATTGAAACTGCTATCCACCGAAAAAGAAAAGAAGGCAGTCCCCACCCTCGCAGTCCTCTATCTAAGATCAGTATAGTATCTGTGGTCTCTTGTAACTTATTCTTATGCTATGGCATCCGTCGGTCTAAACAGACCATGGATCTGCGCCCGAAGACTTACTGCGACAACCTAATGACCAATTCGACCCGTCATCTGTAAACTAGAGACTTCCTCGCGGCAGAGGACGAAAACGCTGTAAGGACGTCGTCCACCGGGACCTCCAGCAGATTAATCCGGCATTGGAGTATGTTCCGACGCTCTGCCAAAAACAGTGTGAACTGAAAGGACAAGGTGGCTCTCGTGGGCTCAACATCTTCATGGCATAAAACTTAACAGCAGCAGCGGTGAGAAAACAAGCCTTCGTCATACTTCTTTTTTGATTCGAGTCTTTTCACTGATTACGTTATACAGCTCTATGAAGATTATTTGCTTCATTGTGAATTACATTCCATAAGTCAGTTAAGGGCCATACGTGATACACGCTTGGGCTATCATGTCTCTTTCGATTCATGACTGACAAGGCAGAAGATTTCCCAGCGGTAGACTGGTTGCCAACCAAGGCTATAGAACACAGTCTCTCCTGTTATTCAACGTCTAGCTGAAAGCTGCGAGTAAGTGAATGTAATGAACCCGACTGGAATTCGAACTCGACTCTCCAGTTTCTCATTTCGAGAAATTACACCACAAAAGTTACTAGCTCCTGGACAGGGATTTCTGCCTCGGACAAGTTGCCCCCCACCAACCTCACAGTCCTCTATCTAAGATCAGTATAGTATCTGTGGTCTCTTGTAACTTATTATTATTCTATGGTATCCGTCGGTCTAAAAAGACCATGAATTTGCGCCCGAAGAGTTACGCTCCCTCTAGGGCGTAGGCCTGGACAGTTTTTTTTTTTTCATGAGAGACCGGCAGTTGTCCATGCAGCACATCTCCCCTCTCGATCTTGTCCAAGGGAAAAGCAGAGGCTAATACAGTTTGACAGCAGAAAGTGCCAGAACAAAATTGAAAATGACATCGGACTGTCGTAGGGACTCCGGATCCAGATTTGAACTCAAAATTGCTCTTCTCCTAGTCTGGTTGACAACCAAGGCTACATAGTTGAGACTTCCTTACTATTTACCTATAGTTGGAGGTTTTGATGTCATAGTTTCTTCTTCTCCTAGACTGATTGCCACCCAAGGCTAAAGAACCTTAGAACTTATAGATAACTTAGTATTCGAATATTATTTTAAACAGGAGAACGCGAACATAATGGATATTTCACTACTTTTTTTTCTGTATTCTTTCCTGGTCATTTTTTTACCTTTTTTCTACTTTGCTTTCTTTTCTAGCTCTTCTAGACATTTTCCTTCTTTCCTCTTTTTTTCTATCACCATCCCGATCTGTTCTTTCGTTTTCTTCCCTCTCTCTCTCTCTCTCTCTCTCTCTATCTATCTACTTTCTGTCCCCACCCTCCTTTCTCTTTCTCGTTTCATTCTTTTTTTCTTCAACCTTATTTTAGGTTCTAACCTCTCTTTCTATTCTATCGCTGCCCTTACTTTTTTTCATCTACCCTCCTTTCTTTTCATCTTCAAACCTCCTCCTCCTCCTTCTTCTTCTTCATTTTCTTCTCTCTTTTTTCTTCCCTTTTTTATTTTCTCCTTTAATCTTTCTTTTTCTTCTTTACTTATCTTTCTTTCCTCCCCCTCGAGTTCCTTCTTTTCTATACCTTCCTCTTCCCTCCTCCTACTTTTATCTCCCCTCTCCCTGTCTTTCTTTTATATTTTCTCTCCTGCTACTTCTCTCCTTCTCCATTTTTTACCTTTTTCTCTCTTATTTTTCGGTTTTCTCCCTTTAGCTCCATTTTCCTTCACCGTTTTTTTTGTTATCTCTTTTCTACACGCCACTTCCCCACCCCGCATTCTCTGAAGTTTATGTCCAACGTACAAAAAATGGAATTACTTCTCTGCAAGAATTTTGAAATAATTCCAAATTGTAGCGTCTAGCTCTGAGAGACGAGGTATTTTTTAGTTACACACACACACACACACACACACATATTCATAATTCTACTTTTAAATTCCTAACTCGCATTCTCTCTCATTCTTTTTGCCTATGAAAATCTGTATCTCACGCCTTTTCTCGACCAATCTGTCTATCTATCACAGTCTTCAAAATTTTATCTTTTTTTCTTTTCAACCCTTTCACCACAAGCAAGGCGGGAATGTCACTAGAACGGATGGGGTTACAGAGAGTGAAAGTGAGAGTGTATAAGGCGGATAGAGGAAAGGATAAAAGATGAACGGGGTTTAAGTCGACAGAAAGATGGCGATTGATGTTGCATTTACATTTTTTAGGATTGTAGTTTTCATGGAAGCAAGTAAACGGAAGGGAGTTCCTCTGTCGGGAAGCGCGAGAAACGAAACTGTTGGTGTAGAAGTGCCGATTAAATTGAACTATTTCAGCATTAAAAGGGTTGGATCTAGATGCCAATTCATATAGCCGGGGAACCAATGTAAAAACCTCGTCACAGCAGTTGCCATGAAATTATTTGTAGAAAAGACAAAGGGAAGAAACATCATGTCAATAAGAAAGACTGAAGTTGAGATGGCAAGTCAGAATCGTTCCTATTGCAGATTCTTCTTTGGCTTTTGTCAAGAACGTCGAGATAAACAGCAGGAGCAGCAGACCAGATATGGCAACAGTATTCAATTCAAGGCCGAATAGTAGATTTGTAAATGTGCAAGATGTACTCTGACGTGAAAAAAAACTTCTGGCACTACACAGTGACCCAACTTTCCTTGCAGTAGATGCAGCTATTTATTCGATCTAGTTGTTTCACTTCAAGTCAGTTGAAAACGCGAGGTCAAGAAGGAGCTGTGAGTCGCTCTTCAGGAGTCGAGCATCAGCAATGATGATGGCGGACAGGAAGGTTTCTCTATAGTGGTTAAAAAAGAGCAGTTTACAAGCCACTTTCTGCCCCAGTTAACCACTGCTTGGAGGTCCTTTTCAAGAGCAGCCTCCAGGTTAACTTTGTCAGTTCTGACAGATTTCCTATTAATACAGGAGTAAATGTTAATGCCATCTGCATAAATGCCTACTTGGGAACTGATGACATCAGGAAGATCATTGATGACGACCAGAAACATCATAGGACCTAAGATAGATCCTTGGGGGAAACACGTGTTCGTTTGAAAGGATCTGGAGGCGAGCCCGTTCAGAACGACTTTCATTTTACGCTTTGATAGGAAGGATCAGATTAAATGAAACAATCGTCGTGTCATACCATAGCCCTGAAGCTTGCGTTGAAGACCACCATGGGAAACCATATCAAACGTCTTTGTGATATCTAGAGCCACAACTCGAGATTCGCCATTATTATCAAGAGCTTGATATACCTATTCAGTGATAGCCATAATCACGTCAGCGGCAGATCCGGCAAAACAGAGGCCATATTGTTTGTCAGAGAGTAGATCGTGAGATGCTTATCCACTTCAGCATTGATTTAAGCCTCAAATACTTTGCCGAAATACGTTAGGGTGATATTTAGAGGTGGGGGCTGAAAGTTTTCCAGATGGGGTATGAAGAAAGAAAGAAAGAAAGAAAGAAAGAAAGAAAGAAAGAAAGAAAGAAAGAAAGAAAAGGAGGAAGTGTTAAAAAAGAAAGAAAGAAACGGATGGGGTATGAAGAAAGAAAGAAAGAAAGAAAGAAAGAAAGAAAGAAATACATAAAAAAACAAACAAATGAACAAATATATAAACAAAAGATATTAAGAAAGAAAGAAAGAAAGAAAGAAAGAGAGGAATTCAGAGAAAAAGAAAGAAACGGATGGGGTATGAAGAAAGAAAGAAAGAAAGAAAGAAAGAAAAGGAGGAAGTGTTAAAAAAGAAAGAATGAATGGATTAACATTCGCGTTCGTGTGAAAGGATTTGAAAGCGATCCCGTCTAAAACGACCTTCATTTCACGATTTGATAGGATCATTGGATTAAATCAAACAATCGTCTTGTAATACCGTCGTCTTGAAGCTTACGTAGAAGACCAGCATACCAAATCATGTCAAACGCCTTTGAGATATCTACAGCTACAGGGCGATAGTTCTTAAAACATGAACTACAGAGGAGGAGAACTTCCAACAAGCTAGAAAGCAGGAAGCAGTGAGGCTATAGTTGTAGAGTTTGGAGAGGACAGGATCCAGTCCGGGGGGCACATTTCTTTAGGACGACGGCTGGGATCCTGTCACCTCCGACTGCGTTATGGGAGTCTAATTTAGAAATGATATCCGAGACTAGGGACGGGGTTATGCACATATCACTCAGTAGAGGCTCAGTTCTAAGAGGAAATCATGTGTGGTCACTCTAAATGAGTCGAGTGAAGAGAATTTCAGAGCAAATGATTGAACTTTATCTGAGGTAGATGTCAAGACGTCGACTTGATTGAATAGAGAAGGGATTGAGTATTTGCTGTTGCTCATAACACTCCTGAACATATATGCTATATTTTGTTTCAATCTGTCAGCAAACAGTAACTTCGCTTCATTGAGGACATGCATTGCAGTCGTTATAAGCAGAGACAAAGAGACATAGGCTGTAATCAAACATGTCACTCTGTTACAGCCGGAAGAAGTGATTTCTGCGGGCTATAGCGACAGAGGATGCAGGTGATAACCAACGAGATGAATGCGGTCTAACTTGGTATTTCCTTGCTGGAATGAAAGCACCGAATGCCGGCTTTCACCCAGGAGACCCCAGTCGCGCATTTGTAAACAGGATGATTAAAAACTTAATTCTAAGGGACGTTACGAAGGAAATCAGGGGACGAGTTCCAATCTGCTAGTTGATATTTTGTTGGTAAGAGTTTCTTGGTTGGTGGTGTAGCGGTAATGCTATTGCCAGTTTTTTTTTTTTTTTTTTTTTTTTTTTTTAAATAGGCACAATTTTCTGGAATTCTGTTCCAAGTTCTTAATATTTCGTTTCGCGCATTTTCTTCTGATACCTCATCTCTTATCGCTCCTTTTCAATATTTTCTAAGTCAAATCAAAGGTCAACAAATTTCTGCTTCCAAATTGAGCTACACTGAAATTCAATCAACTGCATTTCAAAATCATCCATGTCAATACACGAAAACATTTGCTAGTTCTAGTTTAGTTCATCTAGTTTGATACTGTCTGGAAACTTAATCAATTTTGCCGTATCATCCAATTCTCTGAATTTATCAAATCTTGTAAAGAATTGCGCAACAGTTTATTCGATGATGTTTACAAACATCTTTTTAAGACGTTGAGGGTCTGTTCAGCCATCTTTTGGGAAATCATTGATGTACCGCTTTAGGTTTGGGAAGTATTTAAATCTCTTATTATCTACATCGCTCTTAAAAACTTCTACTTTCATTTAAAAAGCCTTTATGTAACCAAATATAAATGTCAAGTGTCTTACCAGAGCCCTGTAATTTAATATTCAAGTCATTTAAATGTTCAAAAAAAATCTGACATAATGTCAGAAAATTCTTGGTAAGACAATTGTTGGTCATTCAAAAAGAGCTTTATCTCATTCAACAAATTGTTTCAGATCCAAATCTTGGCTGAGCCAATGAGCATTTTTGTATATTTTCAGTTACTTATATGCAGATTCTACCTCATTCAGTAACATTTGAAATTGACTTTTATGTAGAGTTTGAGCAGAAATATAATTAACAACCTTGGTAACTGTTTACATCACTTCCTGAAGTTCCATGAGGACAAATTTTGCGCCCAAAGCCTCCTCTTGTATGATGCAATGAAAACCTATCAGTAGATGACCAACATCTTTTGCAAACAGATTTACAAATCCTGCCTTCTCATAAGTCATGTTGGGGGCACCATCTGTTGTGGCAGATACTTTTGAAATATGAAGTGTGTTACCAGAGTCCTGTAATTTAATATTCATGTCATTTAATTGTTCACAAACATCGGCAAAACAAAAAAAAAACCCAAACCCCCCAAAAACACCAGTTTACAAACCCACATGACATCAGACAATTCTTGGTAAAACACTTGTTGGTCATTCAAAATTACTTTATCTCACCTAAGCATTCAACAAATCGTTTCAGAACCAAACCTTGGCTGTGCCAACAAACATTGTTGTACATTTTCAGTCCTTTATATACAGATTCTAATTCATTCAATGAAATTTGAAATTGTTTTTTCTTTTTTTTTAAAGAGCGTGCAGAAATGTAATTAACAACCTTAGTAACTGTTTGCTTCACTTCCTGAAGTTCCAGTAGGCCAGCTTTTGCACACCCAGGCTCCTCATGCAATGAAAACCTAACATCTTTTTCAAACAGATTTACAAATTTTGTCTTCTCATCAGTCATGCTGGGGACAGCATCTGTTGTGGCAGATACTACTTTTGAAATGTCCAGTCGCTGATTCGTTCACAACTACTTTATACATTTCAGCCCTAGTAGTATGCTCAGGTAGTATTATAAGGGCAACGACCTCTTCACATACTTCATCCCCCCCTACAAACTCGAGAAAATGTCGCTAGCCTAGCTGATGATATCCGTTCTTTCATCAACAGAAATAGAAAAAAAATCTTACATAAAGACAAATCTTTTGCCAGTTCTTTAGCTGTATTCCTTTCCAGCATAAGTATTCTATCCATAACTGTTTTCCTATTCACAAACATGTCTTTAATGCGCTGAATAATTCTTTCCTTTTCTGAAAAATTATATACAAAGAAAGACACACATTCTAGCCAAGCTTCTTTAATATACAGTGTAACCCGGATATAAGAGAGAAGTCGGGACCGGAGAAGAAGTCTCTTGTATCCGGGTTTCTCTTATATCCGGGTTTCTCTTATATCTGGGTTTGGTCTATTTTATATACATTAACACAGGCTCTAATTTGAGACCAGAGAAAATCTCTCTTATATCCGGGTTTCTCTTATATCCGGGTCTCTTATATCCGGGTTACACTGTACTCACCATCACTGAGTGGCTTTCCATGTTGGGCAATAACTCTTGCAACCTCAAAACTAGCAGCAACTAAGTTGGAAATGGGCCTTTCTAAAATAAAGTTCATAAAATTATCAGCCTTTTATTTTGTCTTGCTCAGTTCACTAAAAATTAATTCGCTTTGTTTCTCCTCGGATTTATTGCTTAAGTTCTTGTCAACAATTTCAAAATGCTTCTTTACAGAACGATTGTTTCGGAACAGAAAATGTATAAGTCTTTATTGTTTATCTTAATCCTGCCAAATGTTTCAGTCCAATATTCTTTAAATTCTTTAATATCCTCTTCGTTTGAATGACGTCATTTCTTAGCTGATGATTGTGACGTTCTTCACAATCTGTAAAGGATAGAAAATAAAAATACACGAGATAATGATATAAATGAAAGAATAAAAGTATGTCAAAAAGGAAATCTAAGGCATAAATTTTGAGTGTCAGAAACAAGTCATCGGCATACCAGGTTTGGTACGCTTACCAAGGGCTGTCCACCCCTGATATAGTATAATGGTTAGCAAACTTGTCTTGTTAGGTCAATTAGGACTGCATATGGAGTTTGTTTTCACTGAATATCTTTACTTTCAGCTTTGTGCCACATCTACGCTTAGTAAATCACTATTCTGAGTCAATTTACAAAATCAAAATGGTACTAGCAAAAAATGATTCTCATTGTATCTGAAAGAATATATTTGGAAGGAAATTGTTTTTCCAAAAGTCAAACCGAAGACTATTTTCCTTACCTCTGGCAGTATTGACCAAAAAATATCATCTCATAAAAATTTAATTGTCTGTGAATTTTCAGCTTTTAGGAATATAAAAAAAATAATTAAAATAAGTTGCATTTTGAATTATATTCTTCATTTTCTGATTCATGTTTCTTCAAATGTAAAATGCTGCTTAGAATTCATTTTCTTTGTTCCTCCTCAGCAGTGCTTAATGTTTTATGAACACTTTCAAAATGTCTCTTTACAGAGGAAGTCCTACAAAGGATTATTTCAGAACACAAAATGCATAAGGCTTCATTGTCACTGGGACTCAACAGCAGTGCGTATCCACTACCGGCAATCGAATCCGGAGCGTTACAATATGACGGAGGTGTCATACTGTTATAGTGGAACACACCCTATTCTATAGTTAATAGACTCTCCCACCTATAATAAGTAGGAGTAGTAAGAGTAACAAGGAGTCGCTCAGTGGGTCGGTCTGAGTTAAGTCTGAAGTCGGACGACCGGCTGAACTCTCTGCGTTCGGGCGGGGAGGAACCCGAACGAGTCTACGCCGATTTATAATATATATATATATATATCAAGAGAGAGATAATTAGGAAGATTTGAAATAATCATAATTAAGTAATTCATCGTGTCTAGAAGAAATCTCAACAGAACGTTTCGTCCTATATTTGGAACTCATTAGCAGTGCGCATCCACTACCAAGAATTGAAACCCGAGCAGTTACGATAGGAGGCAAACGCCATACCAACTCTACCAACGGTTCTCGGTGACGAATCAGACTTGATATAGCGCCGTTCGATGGTGGAACTTCTCCGAGTTTCTCATTTACCCATAGGACTGTGCCCCCACGAGCTGCGACTACAAGGATATACAGAGAGAAATAATTAAGAGGATTTTAAATAATCATAATTAAGTAATTCATCGAGACTTTTCTTCTAGATTCAATGAATTACTTAATTATGATTATTTCACATCCTCTTTCTCTCTGTCTGTCTGTCTGTCTGTCTGTCTCTCTCTCTCTCTCTATATATATATATATATATATATATATAAGTATAAAATATTGCACGATGAGTGCTGGAGGTAATAAAAGTACTCGATGTAAAATAACAGAACTAAAATGGAGTGGAAGAAATGAAATTATCTTTTTTGAGGCGAAAGGACAGAACTCAGTGAGGTAGAAGATTGCGATTGACATTGCATTTAACCTTTGAAGATTGTAGATAGCATGTAAGCAAGAAACCAGCCGCACACCCAAGCTTACTGCACTTGATATTCCCGAGTGGTCACCCATCTAGGTACTGATCCGGCTGATATTGCTTAACGTCTGTGATTATACGAGAAACTGGTGTTTCAACATGAAATAGTCACACGCTGGAACAGAAGAAGAAAGAAGAATGTAAAAGAATGAAGACATAACCTGTTTAAACTTTTTAAGCTTGCGTAAGCTACAGTTTGACCGTATGAATAGAGGGTTCGGTAAAAATCCAAAATTATAAGCACTGCTTAATGTTACAGACGATAGGAAGATGTGAAGAGACATGGTTGTTCATCTCCTGAAGGCGACGTTGCCCATAAAATAAGATTTATTTCTCCAAAAATCATAACAAAAAATAGTCTCAAAATCTAGTTATCAATATAGTTTCTTTCTTTCTCAAGGGTAATGTTCCACTTTTAAATAAAGGTACGTATATCTACTTCGTAAAAGATTCTCAGATGGTTTCTCAGGCATGTGCAAAGTGCTTCTTGCTTCTCATCATTATCGGATAACCTCTGTCCTTTGAATGCTCCTTTCATAGGTTCAAATCAGTGAAAATTTGGAGTCAGGTCAAGACTCCAGAAGCTCTTAAACAGCAACAGCTGTCAGCATCCTGGGAACGTACCATTGAGTGTCGTAGAGACCTTACTAGACTAACATGGCTTCATGAAGGTTTTCATTATGTTTTTGCAATAGTAATTCGTCTATCATCTGTAATGAGAGGCTGTAATGAGAGCAACAGTTTGTTTATCCATATCCCTCTCTGCCAAAACAGCAGGCTTGCCACTACAACAAGGCCTGTCACTAAAGTCATTTTATCTTTTCAGTCCAGTATTATTACATTGCTGACCTACTACTTTGCAGTTGCTTCATCAAGAATTGCATTTCTATAAACATTCACTAACCTAATGTGAATGTTTGCAGCATTTTCTCCTTCCCCAAATAGAAATTCTATGACAACACTCTGCTTTCAACGTACATTCAGTGGGGCGGATTTTTCAAATTAAATCTGAATCACCCCAAGCAAGGCAGTAATGCCACTAAAACACAAGGGGTTACAGGGTGTGGAAGAATTAAGAACAGAAACATTAATGATGAGCAGAAAAAGAAGAGAGTAATCAGGAGGACAGTAGATAGTGATTGACATTTAAATTTTTGCTGATGAAAGTTGACTGGAAAGCATGGAGAGTTCCATAAGCGAGACATGCGAGAGAAGAAACTGTTAGCATAGAACTTGCGGCTACATATAGCCAGCTTAACTGTATAGTGATGAGATATCAACACCAGTCTAGTGCTGCGCTTAAATTCAAAAACTCGAGGTAAAACAAAATCTATAAATTCAAATAATTTCCAGTAAGAAAACCGGCCTCGAATAGAGATGGAATCCAAACTAAAAACGTCTGAGACACGAAATTGTTCAACATGACTTCAATTTTCTAGTTATGAAGCGAGCTTCAAGCGGTACGTCGAACGAAAGATTAAAAACAACAACACTGGTATATGTACAATTATGTCTGTCTGTCTGTGTGGATCGATCTATCTATCTATCTATCTATTTATCTATCTATCTATTACAGTATGTTCACATCTATTTAATTCTGTTCATACATATCTATCTATCTATCTATCTATCTATCTATCTATCTATCTATCTGTTAATTATCTATCTATCTATCTATCTATCTATCTATCTATCTATCTATCTATCTATTACAGTTAATCACATTTTACTATCTCTATTTGTGCAACTCCCAATTCTAACTGACGATATGCATACACCGCTATGTAGAAGGTTCATAACTGCTTTCTTAGTCACGTGCAAACTGTCACATTTACGTCATCATTTACCGCCGAACAACTTCCAAGAGACATTTTTCCCATTCATTCCACGTCCTGACAGGACACGGAGAAGAAGAACCTTTTATATTTGTCCTTGTGTATGTAACGGATTGCAACAGGTTACCAATTTGTTATGCGAATCATCAGTTTGCAGTGGCATTGTCTAATTTGTTGAAGAGGATATTTTCTTGTATTGAATGGATATATATATATATATATATATATATATATATATATATATATATATATATATATATATATATGTGTGTGTGTGTGTGTGTGTGTGTGAAGATATATATATATATATATATATATATATATATATATATATATATATATATATATGTGTGAAGATATGTAGGAAAATACAAAAGAACACGTTAGGTAAATAATCCGGAGTTCTTTATTATTTTTTGTTTTTATTTTTAAAAAAACAGTGCTCCATACAGAAGTAGAGCTTACATTATAATTATTTTTTTTTTATTTTTTAAAAAATTTATTATATATATATATATATATATATATATATATATATATATATATATATATATATATATATATATATAAAGGTTATAGTGGCGATACTATTGTGGTTTCGATAAGTATTTTTTTCTTGAACGGTAGACAGCGTATTGTATGCAAAATATGGTTCGTTACGGACTAAGAAAACCCTGGATGAGAAAAGAGAAACGTCTTGTCTCTACTGAATCTACTGGTTGAAGAATGTGATTGAATTTGTACCATTCGTTTTTATATTACTTTATACAACGCCGCCTTGCGAGCATTAGGGGAATTCTTCTGGCTGTTATGGTTGGGTAATGAAGAAAGGTTAATGAATACAAAAAACAAAAACTTGAATAGAATGAGGAAGAGGAAACATAAAACAAAGCGTAAAAATAAAGTTACGTAAATAGACAAGATGGAAGTCTCGCCTCAGATGTTACAAAAATAGTGTTACTTCCATCTTGTTGCTTTCTTTATGGTTGAAGATACCAAGCATAATATTTTGAACGTACGCGTGTGATTAAGCCGACAGGTTTTGTTAATATACGCTTTAAAATCAAGATGATGCCTCACGTTGCCTGGCCAATGCTCTTATCGAAGTGCACAGCGTTAATATTTAAAAGCCAAATTCTGTGAGTTGCTTACGTTTCTTTCTTGCCAATCGTGATTTCATTGTAGGTCTGTCTCACCGGCTAAAGAGGATAACAAATGGCCGTGCTTGCTAAAGCTATTTATTGAACTGGAAGAAATTCCACATTGTTACTGTTCACGTTGATTCCCTACTTCAACTAATACTACAGCGAATTGAATATACAAACACAACGGCCATTATTTAATGTTAATAATAAAATCATTTATTATTTTTCCCTTCCAACACTATTTCCTGCCACCCAACATTAAAAGTCTATCTATCTATCTATCTATCTATCTATCTATCTATCTATCTATCTTAGTCTGTTATCTATCTATTTTTCCCTGTCTGTTATCTATCTATCTATCTATCTATCTATCTATCTATCTATCTATCTATCTCATTCTTATAATATCTATCTATCTGTCTATCTCTCTATGTATCTATCTATCTCATTCTAATAATAACTATCTATCTATCTATCTATCTCATTCTTATATCTATCTATCTATCTATCTATCTATCTATCTATCTCATTCTAATAATATCTATCTATCTATCTATCTATCTATCTATCTATCTATCTATCTATCTATCTCATTCTTATATCTATCTATCTATCTATCTCTCTATGTATCTATCTATCTCATTCTAATAATATCTATCTATCTATCTATCTCATTCTAATAATATCTATCACATTCTTATAATATCTATCTATCTATCTATCTATCTATCTATCTATCTATCTATCTATCTAACAGCCTATCATTACAGATGACAAGAACAAAACAAACTGGGTGTATGAGTAAGCGAAGATCAAAATCATTAAGAAACAAAATTGTTCAGTAATCTATAAATTCAAGTAATTTCCAATAAGAAAACCGACCTCGAATAAAGATGGAATCCAAACTAAAAACGTCTGAGACACGAAATTGTTCAACATGACTTCAATTTTCTAGTTATGAAGCGAGCTTCAAGCGACTCGTTGAAAGAAAAAGATATAAAAAACACTCGTATATACATAATTATCTATCTATCTATCTATCTATCTATCTATCTATCTATCTATCTATCTATCTATCACAGACTGTTCACATATGTCGATCTAAAAAGTTTTTTTTCTCACCAACTATCAGAAAGAGATTCAGTAAAAGGACGTATGTATGGTTAGTGTTGGTGTTTCAGCCACAGAACGCACAATGAATTTAAACTCATTTAATCGCAGAATTATTCTTTTGGGCTAGGAAGATAGAGTCTTTACTGGTGAGACATATATATATATATATATATATATATATATATATATATATATATATATATATATATATATATATATATATATATAAGCTAATTTGGAATAAACGTCTATTTTGACATCTTCCAACAACGAACCGACGTTATCAGAAAAAAAAAAGGATGATATTTCTATCCGAACGTCCATTATCGAAATTGAATAGGATTCCCGTCCACCGACAAATGGCGCGATTTCTGCTTAACTCTCCTGTCATAGAAATTAGATTATAATTAATTCCAACTCGATTTTTATTTGTTTATCTTAACGTTTATATGTTTCCCATTGATTCAGTACTAATTTAGTAGAAACAAGCGATAAATTTAAATAAGCAGCTCACATATCTTTAGGGGCATCCCTCCGAATCTATCATACGAGGAACTTACTCTAATACATTTCAATTTTCATAAGGCAGTATTCATATAAAGTACAAATTTTATTCTAACTTAATTATGTACAGTAATTGATCATATGCAATATAGGTGAACAGTTCAACTAGAAATATTTTAAATAAATACAATATATCTAAATATAAATTAGCGACACGTCATAATAGATCGTTCCAGTTTGAATAAATCAACGATGTTTGGAGACAATTTTTACATCAACTTAAGATTTTTCTTTTTAAAAAGTTGAATAGTTTTAACATATTCAATATTATGGTGTTTTATTTAGTTTTTATATAATGTTTTTTTATATAGTGTTTTTTCAATACTTAGAAGTGCAAAACAAATTTACGGATTTGAACGAAACAAAAAAGACCCCAGAATAACGTCATAATCCGCGAAAATGTTTAATCTTTTAATCATCAGTTGTGATTAGTTTAATTTGTAACGTATATAAATGTAGGTATGAAAAAGAAAATGTTGATAAAATAGCGAGGCTAACAAAGCACTGCCCAGGACCCCTAATAAGGTTTGAGCCCACCGGTCACGGGATTCGGGGGTATACACTCCGATCCTGGTTAAGGGTTTTCATAGATTATGGCTCATTCAATGCATTTTTATCGGAGAAACATGTCAAAACTGTCTTATGGCTTCGGTTATAAATTATATGATGATAGTCTGTTTCTGTTTACATGGAAGATTTCCAAGCAACGACAAACTCGTGCATATAAGACGCTGGAAGCGAAAATGGCACCGCAGCTGATGACGTCACACATGACCACGCAAGAGTGAAAACGAAAAGTATTAAGTATGGGGAGCCGTTGCTATAAACCAATGGCTTCTGTTACCAATTAGAGGCATTCAACAATATTTGTGGAGATTTCATAGTTTATTTTGTTCAAGTTAGGTTTCAACTGTTTTATGTATATAGCTTCAAGAATTTTTAGTTTTTGTTTATTGTTTTCATGTTTAAGTATAGTTGTGTTTTCGACAAGGATTTTCCGGAATTGTGTGTGCGGTCAGGCATGTTGTTTTAAATACCTAAAAATGTTAGAGTTATCATTCAAATGTAGAGTCAAGCGTCGTGAAAGCGAAGTTGTGGTGTGACCAACATAAATATTATTTAATTTTTTGGAGATATCAAAGGGCACTTAAATTTGTAAACTATGTTGTTTTTTTGCAAATCGCTAACCGGGGGTGGGGAAGAATCATTGCGAATAATTGAGTTGGATATACTAGATTTAGTGCAGTATATGATTAACTTAATATTTTTGCTAGGATCTGTTGTTGATATATTACTATTTACTAATTTTTTAGTATATTTTCATCTTGTTTATAATTAGTATGCATTTTATTATGATATAGGACATTGATATTAAGTATGGGGAGCCGTTGGCATAAACGAATGGCTTCTGTTATCAATTATAGACATTTAAGAATATTTGTGGAGATTTCATAGTTTATTTTGTTCAGGTTAGGTTTCAACTGTTTTATGTATAAAGCTTCAAGAATTTTTAGTTTTTGTTTATTGTTTTCATGTTTACGTATAGTTGTGTTTTTAACGAGGATTTGAATATATCATGTTTAATATATTGTAATGTAATTGTCATTTCTGAAAATGGCTTATCTAAGCCTAAAGCTTAGACAGGGTTTAAAAATATGTATCAATATTGTGATTTTCTTTCTTCATTTAATGATAATGTTATTAAGCTTATCAGATGATATGAAATGAATTTACATAAAATAAATAAACAAAATTTGTTTATATTATTTAATGAAACATGAATCAATGAAAAAATCCTGCCTAAATAATATATATATACATATATATATATATATGATAAAAATATAGTTTATTTTACATATTTATGGGTAAAAGTGCTCAATATCAAGGATAGATACATATAAAAGTAGAGTATTAGGCCAACACCGGGCGTCTTTTTCATGCTTGAACGCAATCTTCAGGCCATGTTTGTAGCGCGCCACAATCCAGACACGAAAACAAATTTTACTACGTTACTGAAACATTGAAAACTAAAAACGAATACCATGTGAAATACCATCATGAAAAGTACAAAGATATGCACTATATACAAAGCGGATAAAGTAAATAAACAAATTAAGTAAATAAACAAATTAACTATCAATGCACATATAAACACAAGTTAATTTTTGCTTCTCTCTATATATTTATACACACACATATATATATATATATATATATATATTATATCATCAATGCACATATAAACACAAGTTAATCGTTATTTTTGCTTCTCTCTATATATTTTCACGCACAAATATATATATATATATATATATATATATATATATATATATACAAGTATATAATTGGTATATACGGAATGAATTCCAATAACCAACAATTACTATTCTTAAAAGAGTGCTCAATACAAAGTAGAGCAGATATAATTATTTTTTATAAAAAAAAAAATAAAACCTTTTATTTTCAACATCATCACTTGATAATACACAGAGTGTGTTGAAACAAAATGGCTATTTTTGTAGTGATTTTATAACATACTTATGTTATAATTTTTTTTTTATAAATTATATATATATATATATATATATATATAATGGACTCTCCCGTCGGTTTCGACGTATGAGGATCTGACAGCTTATTGATTCAGTTATGAAGGTTTGTGCGATAATCTTAAGTGGCATTTAAGACCCACTAGTGATTTACAAAGGAGGCCACATATAGAGCAAGTGTAAGGCTGACCTTTTAGATATATATATATATTGTCATCAATGCACATATAAACACCAGTTAATCGTTATTTTTGGCTCTATCTATATATATTTACACACACACACACACAGATATATATATATATATATATATTGTCATCCACAGACTGTATCACTGCTCTTCACCGTGGCTAGACGTCTGATTGCTTCGAAACCCGACCGATTTGGCAGCAGTCCTTCTACTTCTAGGCTATCATCGCACGGCAGAGAAAAATGGAAATTTTAACGTTTTTCTATATGAAATACGCCAGTGGGTTGGGGAGCTCACAGCAATGTACATAAACGTTATTTTTAGTGGATACTCAAATTTGAGTAGACGCCCCGTTTATTTATTAAACAGTATATTTATTTGAATATTCGACAAATTAAAGAAAAGATGCACCCTTTTTTTTAATAAAAATTCTCGAATATTCAGGCCGTTAGACGAAAATAAATAAATATACTGTTTAATATATAAACGGAACGTTTACTCAAATATAGATATCCGACAAAAAACAACTTTTATGTGATAAAATCTGTCGGATTATTAAATAAAAAAATCCATCACTTCTTTAGAAATATAGGTAATTTGCTTTTGTCGTCTATTGTATTTTTAAAACATTGCACATTTACACACACTTCTCTGAGGATACACTTCAGGAGAAATTAACATGCTAACGATCTATGCTTTGCTCCATCGAACGAATGATTCGATGAGGTGACGTTGTTCTGTCAGAATCTTATGGAGAACACAATCGAAGGAATATTACAGAGGTTACGTTCAAAGAGAAGAAACAGTTGAGGTGAATGACATAGCAACAAATGCCGTTTTCTATTTGGAAAAAAAACAGTTTATTATTATTTTTTTTATTTTTTTCATAGATTAAAGGAATGTTACAAGTTCGGTATTAGAAATTTACGTTCTCTGGTGCAAAAGATTTACAGAATAGTTATTAACTACTCGGAAATAATACCGTTTCTTTTCTTTTTATCTTTTTTTTTTTTTCGCTTCTGCTAAAAATGGACCGGACATTGTCATTATCCAACTCACTGTACCGTAAAATCGAAAAGGATTCTTTGTTTATAGTTATTTTTTTGTAAATCTTCAGCACATTATTATTTTTCTAGTCGCTTGTCTTCGTGAAGGCACTTTTCACACAAGCCCACGATAGCTTAGCTTGCTCGTTTTTGACGGGTCAGTGATGCTTATTAACAATCGTTTAAGGAAAGATAAAACACTTGATTTTCTATGGGCAAAATCTGCTATTAGCTTCATGGTTTTTAGCCTATTCCAACAAACGGCGAAATAATGGAAAATGGTGACACTCCGTTGCTCTAACTTACAAAAAATATTGATGGTGGTTGGAGGGCTTCTTGCCTTGAAAAACAACAACGCACACACACACACACACACACACACACACACACACACACACACATATATATATATATATATATATATATATATTTAAAGAAAAACAGACCACTTTAATGCTCTATTGTAATAATTTATTTCACCAGAGACCTTTTAAAGGACGCTGGATCATCAGATAGCACTTCCAAAAAGTTGAAACGAAAAATGAAATGAAAATTTATACTTTTGACGGGTAGTATTAAGTTTATGTAATTTAACAGAGAGGGCAGCGGGGAGTGGTGTGAGAGACATGGCCGAGTTTAAAGAGGGCCTATTTTAATATTTCTTTCTATCAGACTTAGTATTGAGGAAGGAGGGACAAGACATTGACCTATTTAATTGGTTAACTTAACGGAAATAATATATTGAAAAGGAAGGAGAGAAGAGAGAACACAAAAATGAAAGGGGGGAGTAAAGAGAAGGAAGATGTATTTAGTATATATATATATAAACTATTTTATATTGAGTGCTGGTGCTAATAAAATAGTGCTCGATGTATAATAACAGAGTTATAATTTATCGATATCTATAAAAAAAAAAGATGTCTGTGTGTCTGTCTCTGTGTGTGTATGCTATTTATGCATGTCTATATTTCTCGACCGATTTCGATGAAATTGTACACACTTGTTGCCAGTTTTCTAAAATAGGCCAAAACCAACTTTTCAATCTCCAGTCCCCCTCTCCACTGCTTCGGGTTTGACAGAAAAAAAATCGATAAAACTGAAGGTGGGTACGACTTTTTGCAAAAACCAAAGCAAAGTTACACACGAACGAATTTTTTACTGGATGAGCTGATGTTCTTTGCACTTAATACAAAACGTAGCTCATGTTACGAGGTTTATGCAGAGTGCTTGAGAGTTTTCCTGTGACAATTGGGTTCACACAAAAAAAAAATCGGGATTTTCGTACTACTTAAAATAAAAACTTGAATGACTTCCTCATTTTTTATCTGATTTTCTTCAAACATGCCGCAAAAAGTTTTCCATCATGCAAGAAATAAGATAGTGTGGTTTTAGTTCTGCTCCTTTCACCGCGTATAACGAAAAACTGTTCCAAAAGCCTGTTTTTCAGCCATAACTCCCTGGGTTTTTATCGGATGCTTTCCAAATTTACTATGTAAATTACATGTCACAAATTGTCTTACGTGAATGTTTGGTTTAGATTATTTCAGTTAATTGGAAGAAATATGCGATAAACTAGCTCCAGAATCGGCTTTTGCCATTTAGCCAATAGTTTCTTCATATGATTCCATCCTAAATTGGTACTCGGCCAACCTTTGATGCAAAAATTGTCTGAGAAGGATTAGTCAAGCGTTAAAAGGGAAAAAACCCCAGCTTCACAGTAAACGTGCAAAGAAGGAGGTGGGTGTTCATGCGTTTGCACTTGCAGGTGAATCAAGCTCTGACACTTCATCCCTGTTTTTGTCTGATTATTAGATTTGTGAACAATGCCATATTATTTGAAAGTTAGTACGGCCATAAAAAACCGAGCGTGTGAGCAACGATGAGGGTCATAGAGAAGATGCAAACAAGGAGGAGGTTCATACTTAACATCAGAAAGAGGTAGCTGAAGTTCCTGGGACACATGAGGAAGGAGGGTCTAGAGAATCTGATACTGACAGGTCGAATAGAGGGAAAGCTATACAAGGGAAAAGAACACATGACATACCTAGTGGACTTAAGCAAGTGGATGACAGAACGTAGTCTGGGTGAGGTGGCAGAGGGAAGGAACTTGTGGAGAGCTGCAAGGGATAGAGGGTAGTGGTGGAGAGCCATGATCGCCGACGTCCGGAAAGGACACGGCATATAGAAAAAAGAATGTACATTCTTCGGATGAGATGTGTCGTCAGTGATATTTTTTTCTGGCTTCATTAAGATTTTCGGGTTTTTCAACATCAAAAATGTTCTGCCTGGTTACCAAGTTTGTGAGGGTCAAATACAAGTCCTCATCTCGGTGGCCGCGTGCTGCATAAAAAAAAATGATGCTGATTAGAAATATGCAACTGACTCAGCCATGAAAATTTCAAAGACAATTTTTGATCTATTATTATTAATCTCTCATTGTTGCCTAATTGCTTTAGGTAATTGCGTATTTACAATTAGTGCAATTACGTTTTTCCGATTAATCACCAGAAATTAATTACAAATTGGAATCGGTTCTTAACGTTAATTTTGGGTGTGTCTGTTGAGGTAATAGAGTTGAACTTGACCATCTGAATATGATGTATATGGCTACCTTTATCGATGTTTTGATGGTATTTAAGTACTTAACTACTGCCGTCAATTTTTTTTTTCATCTCTAAAGTGTAGGTACTTATTCTTCAAATAATTCAGCTTTTAAACCCTGATCTGCTATCCATTTACTCGCTGGGTAGGTTATGTGTTGTTTTCCTCCATCCCTCTTGCTTTTAGTCTGTCATGTGAGTATCAAATTCTCGAAGCCATCTTTCCTCAGTATGTGCTCTGGAAATTTCAAGCTTCTCTTTTTAATGTTCCGTGTAAATTTTCTTTTTGTTTACCTTTTCTCAATAACTTGGTCGATGCTCACATGTTCGGTCCCTGATATCCTCAGCATCCTTCTGTAGAACGATATTTCTGTGTTTTCAAGTTTTTTCTTCATCTCTGATGAGATTGTCCTGCTTTCACTGCCATATAGGAAAACTGAAATTACATAACCGTTCAGCACCCTTTTCAGCACCCTTTCTGCTTCTCACGAAATGTTCCTTTATGCCTGTTTTGTGACGTACGGTGCCCGTTAATAACTCAAGACTTCCATGTTAAATAAAACAATATTTAATTACAACCGCAAATAAATACTCAACAAGAACAAAGAAGTAAAAGTCAACTAAAGATAATTAACCATTTCAGTGAATACTTTGTTGTTAATAATCACTGTAGTCAGTAGACTGACACCGTTATTTATACACCTGGCGGAAAACATATATTCATAAGTTCAGAGTGCCACGTTCGAACCTCGGTGCCAGCAGTTACTCGTTTTCTTCCTATATGACAACCTATTATATAAAAACCTATAACCTGCTTAACGTATTTCACCGTATCTAGGTTTATGGACACATCCCGTTGAAACACCAGTTTTCTTAAGATCATGGAAGTTAAGCAATGTCGAACCTGGTCAGAACCGTCTGGGAATACCAGGCGCTGTAAGCTTGGATGCGCCGATAGTGCAATGGATGACGATTCAGAATTTCAAATCAGAGAGCCGTGTTTCAATTCCAGTCGTTTTTTTTATATTAACTTAAGTGCAAATGTTCTTGGGAAAGGTATGAATCTACCACTATTACCCCAGCAATGGATTAAATAGTAGTACTTGTATTAGTAAATAATCACTATTTTCCAAATATTCTTACAATCTAAAATATTTTCCGGCTTTAAATAACCTGCAAAACTATTGATAAAGCATAAAAACAAATCAATCCAAAATTTTATCGTGCGTAATACTTTATATATCTCAAGCGTGCGTAACACTTTCTTTCTCACCAGCGTGCGTGACGCTTACTATATCTCTCAAGCATGCGTAACGCTTACTATATCTCTCAAGCGTGAGTAACGCTTAGCATTTTTCTCAAGCGTGCGTAACGCTTTATATCTCTTAAGCTTGCGCAACGCTTACTATATCTCTCAAGCGTAAGTAACGCTTCTATATATCTCAAGCGTGCGTAAGTCTTACTATAGCCCTGAAGCGTGCGTAACGATTTATATCTCTTAAGCGTGCATAACGCTTTATATATTACAAGCGTCGTAACGCTTACCATATCACTCAAGCGTGCGTAACGCTTACTATATAACTCAAGCATGCGTAACGCTTACTATAGCTCTGAAGCGTGCGTAACGCTTTATATCTCTTATGCGTGCGTAACTTTTACTATATATCTCAAGCGTGCATACTGCTTTATATCTGATATGCGTGCGTAACGCTTACTGTAGCTCTGAACCGTGCGTAATGATTTATATCTTTTAAGCGTGCGTAACGCTTTATATCTCACAAGAGTCGTAACGCTTACAATATCTCTCAAGCGTCGTCACCCTTGAGAGATATAGTAAGCGTTACGCTTTCTATATCTCTGGAGCATGCGTAACGCTAACTTTATCTCTAAAGTGTCGTAGCCCTTACTATATCTATGAAGCGTGCGTAACGCTTCTGTATATCTCAAGCGTGCGTAAGGCTTACTATAGCTCTGAAGCGTGCGTAACTATTTATATCTCTTAAACGTGCGTAACGCTTTATATCTCACTTGCGTCGTAACGCTTCCCATAACTCTTAAGCGTGCGTACTGTTTATATCTGACATGCGTCTTGAATTTTACTATATCTTTCAAGCTTGACGCAACGCTTATATCTCTCAAGCGTGCGTAACGCTTCTATATAACTCAAGCGTGCGTAAGGCTTACTATAGCTCTGAAGCGTGCGTAACGATTTATATCTCTTAAGCGTGCGTAACTCTTTATATCTTACAAGCGTCGTAACGCTTACTATATCTCTCAAGCGTGCGTAACGCTTCTATATAACTCAAGCGTGCGTAAGGCTTACTATAGCTCTGAAGCGTGCGTAACGATTTATATCTTTTAAGCGTGCGTAACGCTTTATATCTCACAAGCGTCGTAACGCTTACTATATCTTTCAAGCTTGCGCAACGCTTACTATATATCTCAACATGTGTAACGCTAATTTTTATAATGTGTGCCTTGTATATTGCCAACAGCCTAATCCGATTAAGTCGAGAAAAAAAGACGATTTCGCAAATTATCGTTGGATTGATTGTAGCCTTGCTGTTTTAATAATTGTCAACATCTCTCTGGTATTTGTAGGTGCAGAATTTTGCAGGAGGCACCGTGGAGCAATGGATAGCTGTTTAGATTGAGTCGAATCGATTGCATTCACTTACGTGCTAATAACCTTTGGGAAAGTTCTAAATTCTCTTCTTCACCCCTCCTTCTAGCTATGAGTAAAGAGCAGGACAGACCGGGTTCTATAGGCTTGAGTGGCAACTAGTCTAGGAGAAGGAGAACTTTAAACTCAAAATCTGACGCTCAGATTGGGGTTTGTGCAGTAGGCTAAAAACCTACTCACTTAAAAAAATGGCTTATTATAGAAACCGCAAAGATATCTTGCAGTCCTATGTTCCTCAAGGAATTTAAAGACATAATATATATATACCTCTCCACCACGTCTCATAAAGGATTTATTTGGCACATGGGTGAACTGACCCAAACCCTAATCGACGGTCGTGGTCGGAGGACGGATTTAGAGATGTTGATCCCTGTCGTGTGTATAATTGTCAACAGCTTTCTGATATTTGTAGATGCAAAATCGTGCGTCTGTATAGACTTCCGTCCCACGTCCCGTAAATGATTCATTTGGCTCATGCGTGAACTGACACTAACACTAATTGATGTGAGTTGTCGGAAGACTCATATATTTGTAGACACAGAAACATGAGTACGTACAGAGCTCTCTACCACGTGACATAAATAATTTATTAGGCTCATGGGCAAACTGACCCTAACCCTAGGCGCCTTTAGAGATGTATCTGATATTTGTAGGTGCAGAAACTTGAGTACGTATAGACCTCTCCATCACTTTCCATAAATAATTCATTAGTCTCATGGGTACACTAACGCTAACTCTAGCAGACGGAAGAGGTCGGAAGGCGCCTTTCGAGATGTTGATCCTTGCTGTCTCGCTAATTCTAAACTAATTTCTGATATTTGTAGGTGCAGAAACTTTAGTTCGTATAGACCTCTCTACCACGTGACATAAATAATTTATTAGGCTCATGAAATTGACACTTTCTAATTGTTCGTATATTTGAACCTTTACCACGTGACATAAATAATTTATTAGGCTCATGAGCGAATTGACACTAACTCTAATTGATGCGAGTTGTCTTTAAGACTCATATATTTGTAGACTCATATATTTCGTATAGACCTCTCTACCACGAAAAATTTTATTTCATATAATTGACCAACTCTGACAGTTGTAATTTATTAGGCTTTAGTTCGTATAGCGAATTGACACTAACTCTAATTGATGCGAGTTGTCGGAAGACTCATATATTTGTAGACACAGAAACTTTTTCGTATAGTAGACACAGAAATTGACTTTTAATTCGAGTTGTCGGAGACCTCACAGAAACTTTAGTTCGTATAGACCTCTCTACCACGTGACATAAATAATTTATTAGGCTCATGAGCGAATTGACACTAACTCTAATTGATGCGAGTTGTCGGAAGACTCATATATTTGTAGACACAGAAACTTTTTTCGTATAGTTCCACGTATAGAATAATTTACCACGAATTGACATAAATAATTTATCGGAAGCTCATGGGCACAGAAACCCCTTCGTAACCTCTCTACCACGACATAAATGGTCATGGAAGTCCCTATCCCTAACAGGGCTGGTCGGATCCCTATCAGGGAAATCTCGCTAATTCTTAACAGCTCTCTGATATTTGTAGGTTCCGAATCTTGCGTGTGTATAAAGGTCATCACTACCTCCCTTAAATGACGCATACAGCTCATGGGCGAAAGGAACCTAACCCTAACCAACACGAGAGGTCGAAGGCCCCCTTTTGAATCTCCTAAAAATTAGTGTTGCGCACGCTTGTAAAATATAGTAAGCGTTATGAACTCTGCAGTTGTATTTATTTTGTACGGTTTATCAACCTTTTGTAGGTTATTTAAAGCCATAAATGAGTCATTAGTCTTATGGGTACACCAACGCTAATCCTAACACACGGAAGAGGTCGGAAGGCTCCTTTAGAGATGTTGATCCCTGCTATCTCGCTAATTCTAAACTAGTTTCTGATATGTGTAGGTGCAGAAACTTGAGTGCCTATAGACTTCTCCATCACTTTCCATAAATAATTCATTCGTCTCATGGGTGAAATACACCTAACCCTTACGGAGAGGGGTAGATGAAATGTTTCCTCGGAGATGTTCATACCTGACGTTTTGAAAATTGTTGATATTTGTAGGTGCAAATATGCCTCTCCACACGTTCCATAAATGCTCGTTTGGGTTCACGAACGAGCTAGACCTAAATGACGGAAGTAGACAGAATGCACCTTTATAGATGTTGATCCCTGACGTCTCGATAATTTTGCAACAGATACTTGTAGATACAGACACATTCGTGCGAGTAAGTCTTTCTATCACATCACCTGAATGTTTATTTGTGCTCATGTCGGGCGAACATTTGTCGGAATTCTTCAAAATGTTTCCTCAAATCAAGCCACAAAAGACAAAAACAAAGTTTCAATTCAAAGAATAAATTTTCTTTTGGCGTAGTTAATGGTTTTGATATTCTCACCACTTATTTATTTTTTTTTTTTTTTTAAAGCGTTTCACCCCAAGCAAGACGGGAAGCCACTAGGGGTTACAGAAGATTTGGAGCAAGATCAGATAGGAGTGATAGAGGAAAGGATGAGGAGAGGGATAGTGGATAGATCAAGGCAACTGGAGATATCGATTGACATTACATTTGAATAGTTGGAGATTATACCTCTCAGGGAAACTGGAATAGGGAAGGGAGTTCCACAGGCGAGAGGTTCGAGATATGAAGCTATTGGAGAAGAAGAGACGGCTACATTTAAAAGTTCCGACAAAATGTGAGAGCGTAATGCCAGTCTCGTAGGGCGCTTGAATTCATCAAGCCTGGGAACCAGCGAATGCAGCTCCCGGGAGCAATTACCTTGAAAGTATTTGTAAAAAAGACAGAGAGAGGCGACGGCGCCTCTGTGAGAAAGTGACTGTAGACGAGATGCCAGAAAAGGGCCAATTATATTGCATATCCGCCTCTGGAGCTTATCAAGAACCCCGAGGCAAACAGAAGGAGCCCCAGACCTTATATGGCAGCAATACTCCATGCAAGGGCGAATTGTTGATTTGTAGATCTGAAGGATCGATTCCGAGGAGAAAAATTTCCTGGCGCGGCACAGGGAGCCAACTTTTCTTTGCGGTGGACGAAGCAATTGACTCAATGTATTTGTTCCATCTCAGGTCAGCACGTCAACGTGAGACCGAGCAGCCGCAGTGCTCTCGAGAAGTTGAGCGTCAGACATTCTAATG
>CAHIKZ030001303.1:502500-505000 GCA_903632075.3 Acanthosepion pharaonis | reverse complement strand
TCTCTCTCTTGCCGCATACACACGCACTTATAAAGTCATAAGCACATATATAAATACATGCACACACACATTGCTGATTCCCACTGAAGAGTGAACGGACATGTCGATCTACGAAACTCTGGAGTCGTAATGCTGAAGGTAATATCAATCAGCTAAGTGACGAACTTTTACTCATATATAAGGTCTCACACCGCAGTTGAAGTGGAAATTCATATCCAGAGCTCAAACTCCTCAGAAATTCAGGGACCGTTCTAACCTTTGTCTGCTGGAAAAATACTTATAATTAAATATAAAAACTGAGAGAATTTACTTAACCTTCGAAGTGAACTCATATCAAAATGCAGACACAAACACCGCTTTAAAAAACAGAAAAGTACCCTTTCTCCTGGATTATATAAATTCCTATCTGTAACGACATTACTTTAGTGTTATAGTATGTGTTCACATAGAGATATTTATTGCAATTTGACATTTATGGTTGTGACGTGTATATATATATATATATATATATATATATATATATATTGTAATATGTATAGTTAATTAGATATGGATTTCCTTGTGAAAAAATGAATATGTGTGTGCATATATATGTGTGTGTGTGTTTAGTGTATTTTTGTATGGATATATTTTGGTTTCTTGATACATCAAGGTGCGTTTGTAACAGTATTGTTTAGATAGAAATACATCGATGTATGCGTATATATATACATATATATGTGTATATGTATGTGTGTATATGTGTATATGGACGGATGAATACTGATAGGTTTATTGATCTGTAATTTGTGCTTAAATTTATATATATATATATATATATATATATATATATATATATATATATATATCTTTTTCTGATTTCTTTTTGAATTTGTAGGTCTGATGAATTGGATCGTGATTACGATTCCAATGTAATAAATTATAACCATGAAATATTAGTGTTTAAGGCTTTTTATTATATATATATATATATATATATATATATATATATATATATATATATATATATGGGAATATGCGAATATATGGTACTAACTAAAATTATTGTTAGCCATGCATGTTATGGATTTTTTATTATGTTGTTTTTTATTATGTTGGTTACTTCTGTCTACCAGTGATATGTCCATTATGACTATTCTTGTTGTAGTGTATGCATTATGGGTGAAGAAAGTATATGTGTGTATATATGCATTTTAGGACCAAGTTGGATGCTACACCGTAATCGGGTTAAACGGGTCTCCTTTAAATTAATGTGGAATACGCATTTAACTAAACTCATAAACTTAATAAATATGCACTAGAACGATTAAACCCGATCTAACATTACCTTAGATTAAAGTACATTCATATCCTGCTAAATCTTAATAAATACATCTAGGATATAAAAATTTAGGACTTTAGTTATATAACAATTATAAATATGTTTCTCTGAATATAATTAATAATCATTTAATTCAAACCCCTTAGGTTTTTTTAACTAAAATTTCCTGGTTAATTATACCGAAAATTTATACTAAGTTACATTTAATTTCTTTTTAAAAATTCGCTAATTTCGAAAAAATTTTTTTAAATATTCTGAACCAGACAATTTTTTAATATTATTTACAGAGAATTTGTCGAATGAAATACACGGGATTAACCCCGATCTAACTTTTCTTTAGTTTAAAGTACATTCATATCCTGCTAAATATTAATAAATACGACTAGGATATAAAAGTTCAGGACTCTAGGTATATAACCTTTATAAATATGTTTCTCTGAATATAATTCATAATCATTTAATTCAAATCTCTTGTGTATTTTAATTTAAATTTCTTGGTTAATTATATAAAAAGCTTACGGAAATGTTTTACTAATTTCAAAATCTTTAAAAATGTTCTCTTTTAATATTATTTACAAATAATTTGTTGAATGAAATATATCAACATTGAAATTTGACCGTTGACAGAAGCAGACGGAATTGTTTCCAATTCAAAAAGAACTAAATAAACTTTAAGCCCTTCCACCATCCTCAATTAACATACTGAGGTCAGAATATCAAAATAGGTTAACACTTTCAGCTTTCTCCCACTCCCTAAATAAGATAGTAATATCTCTTGATTTTTAACCCGGAATATTTTTTTCATTTCATTTGTGATTTGTTTGATATAGATAGATTGGGGAGCGGCTTTTTTAGAGCTCTCATGAAATAAAAATTATTACCTATAGGATTTTAATTGTTTGATATTCTTTAATTAATTAATTAATAATAATAATATATATATATATATATATATATATATATATATATATATATATATATATATATATATATGCAACGATAACTTGCGGGTAGAATCTTTGACTGATGTCAAATCGGTCGGGTTTCGGTTCCGGCTTGAAGCCATCGGATGTCTAGCCACACTGGTGAGCTGTGATACAGCGAAACAGTCTGTCTGTGGATGACTATTTATGCTCTCGATATAATTCGATTGAGTTCTCGGAGAGGGAGGGTTGATTT
>CAHIKZ030001303.1:477500-500000 GCA_903632075.3 Acanthosepion pharaonis | reverse complement strand
TTGTGTTTATACAATCGAAAAAAATTAGAAAAATGTTTATTCAAAAGCTAGTGCCCGTTGCTTAATAAGGCGCAGTCATAAACAGGAATCTAGCTGAACTAAGATATATACATACAAGACAGTCGGATCACAGGAAATTATATAAACGCCTTGACGCCTGCAAGGAGGATGACACAGTTACTCCATATCTCCGCGTGAAGATCGAACGTTAGAAGAATGTCCCCGAAACAACATACCCTCCACGAAGTACAGAAGTGAATAAACAATTAATTTACTTATGAAAATTTTAGTCTCGTTTACTTATTAAACTTCTCCCATTGTCTATACGACTACTCCAACATTCTCCTGCTGAGTATGCGTCCTGGGTTAGAATATAAACTATACCCAAAAGCAAGGCCTCTGATCGGGAGGTTTTGAGGCGCGTGGAATCACTTCTTAATTGCTGGTGTTCCCAGGTCCACCCTGACACGGAGTGGTAGCACCTGTTAGGGTCCCAACTATCGGCAAATAGTTAACCCCCAAACTAGGATCAAGACACTATGAAAGTGTAAAAATAGGTTTTAATTTCAGCAATACATCTTTGTAAAAAATTATTACTAACAATGAATCTTTGAAAAAAAAAAAAAAACTTATTACCAGCAATACATTTAAAAAATACTACCAGCAATAAATTTTTAAAAAATTATTACCTGCAATACATGTTTGAAGGAAAAAAATTACCAGCAATACATTTTTTTAAAATATATATATTTTTTGAACAAAATATTTTTTGAAATTTTTTGTTAACAAAATTATTACCAGCAATAGATTTTTTTCCAAATTATTACTAACAATGAATCTTTGAAAAAAATTATTAAAAACCCAATATAAGAATTGTCAATTTTTGGAAAAAAACCTAGAAATATACTTTCAATGAATCCAGGTTGAAGAAAATTTTTAAAAAGTATAGGCTCTAATTTGGGACCAGATAAAATCTCTTATATCCGGGTTTCTCTTATATCCGGACCGTCTATTTTGTTTAGGAGTATATAGTCTAATTTGGGACCAGAAAAAATCTCTTATATCCGGGTTTCTCTATATCCGGGTTTGGTCTATTTTGTTTAGGTAAGTATGGGCTCTAATTTGGGACCAGAGAAAAATCTCTCTTATATCCGGGTTTCTCTTATATCCGGGTTTGGTCTATTTTGTTTAGGTAAGTATGGGCTCTAATTTGGGACCAGAGAAAAATCTCTCTTATATCCGGGTTTCTCTCTTATCCGGGTTTGGTCTATTTTGTTTAGGTAAGTATGGGCTCTAATTTGGGACCAGAAAAAATCTCTCTTATATCCGGGTTTCTCTTATATCCGGGTTTGGTCTATTTTGTTTAGGTAAGTATGGGCTCTAATTTGGGACCAGAGAAAAAATCTCTTATATCCTATCTTATATCCGGGTTTCTCTTATATCCGGGTTTCTTATATCCCGGTCTATATCCGGGTTTCCAGTTATCCCGGTCTCTTATATCCGGGTTTCTCTTATATCCGGGTTTCTCTTATATCCGGGTCTCTTATATCCGGGTTACACTGTATCAGCTTTACAATTTTGAAAAAAAATTTCCATCAATAAAAATCTTGTCGGCATTAAATAATCCATTCAGGTTGATATACCGTAAAACCAAACCAAACCAAACCAAACCAAACCAAACCTGCTTAGTATTAGACATTTCATTCACTCACAAAACGTAATTTATGGATTGGAGATTTCCAGAGTTTAAATCTGTACGTTGTGTGTTAAAAATTCATAAAAAGAATTTAGTTATTATGCATATTAGCACAGTACCCGGCAAAAATGAGAGGATTTTTTTAGGTACACTCTGGTACTTCTGCCAAGAATAAGAAACGGCGCTACTTATCTTCGAATAGAGCGTGATATCTGTACACATCCTGAAAATATTTTACACATACAAAAGAGTACTGGACTAGTACGTAATATCCGTTCACCTATATGGCAGTGAATGCTAAACAATCTCCTCACAAATACTTGAAAAATATTGTTTACCATGAAGTCCTATAAAACTAAATTAAAAAAAATATTAAATCGAGAAGTAGTTTTCAAAAACTGGGATAGGCGGGTACAAAAGGAGGAGGACAACAACACTCAGAAAACAGTCTGCCTGCCTTATGTGAAGGGGTTATCAGAGAAAATACAAAGGATCTGCGGTCCATATAACATCAGGACAACCTTCAAAAGCTTGACGACACTTCGCAGATATCTCTCCCGAGTAAGACCCCTCCCATAGAGGAGAACATGACTAATGACTGTGTGTACCCTATCCCGTGCAGCTGCGGAAAGGAATATAAAGGAGAGACAGGCCGCCCCCTTAAGGTAAGGCTTCAAGAACAACAGAAAGCTGTAACACGAGGGGAAGTGGAAAAATCAGGCGTGGCTGACCACATATGGAGAGAAAGGGAGATCACCGCCCTCTGTGGGATCATGTTGAGATCATAGACAAAAGACACCATTGGAAAATTCGTAAACTTAAGGAATCAGCACATATGCTAGGCCACAAAAATCTCCTGAGCCGACCAAGCATAGAAATAAATACAATATGGGAACCAGTAATAAGGAGTGCCAGAGAAAAGGCAATAATAACAACAAAAAATGCAATATGAGCTCTGGTAAAAACATGCAATGATAACAACAAAATTGCAATATGAGCACTGGTAAAAATGGTTGCTGAAGACATTAGGTTTATAATACCCAGAAATTCATACCCCCCCCGATGTCCCCCAAGGACACATGTCACAGTGGATAAAGGCGTTGGTTAGATCCAGTGACAGGACCCAAAAGATTGTGAGTTCAATACCCGGTTAAGGCAGTGGAGAACTTTCAGAGGGAAATTAACAGGAGATAACTGACATCAATCAAACATGACACGTGGAACTAGAACAGTCTACTCCAGTGAGCGAAATAAAGGGTTCAGTTCGGTATTCCAACCACCTGAAGAAGGCCGGAGCTGAAACATTGTGATAAATATGGCGGCAAAGATGAGGACAATAGTCCAAATAATGTAGTTTTTTTTTTGTCAAAATATTTTCAAAAAAAAATCAGCTTATTCATATTTCATCGATTATTTTACAAATAAAGTTTTTAAATCTCGGCAAAAAATGTTAACGATAACTTTCACAGTACTAAATGTAAATGATTTTTTTAAAAAAACTATGAAAAAAATGCAATATTCTATAAAAATAAAAAATAAGGATTGCTGACTTAACAGATAGATATGAGTTATTGGGAGATAAATATATTCATCTGTCCACCCTCCTCTTAAGAAAACTCCAAAACGCCAGGCATTTTTTCAGCGGTAGGGTTATCTAAGAATCAAGTGATTTTGTTAATGCACAGTAAATAGCGCCTTACAAAATGCGATTTATCCAAGTCGCTTTTTAAACTACCCACGCAACTGAGGAAAAAAGATTTTTCAATAGACCAACCGCTACGGACAGGTGCAATATATCATTCTGCCGTGCAAATATCTAAAGAGCAAAGCACTAAACTAATTTTAACGAAAAGTGTCTCTAGTCTGCAATAACAGAAACCATGCTGTAAACACACGAAAGAAAAGATGAATTACTTCAGTCTGGCTTGAAAGACGGTCCCCAGTGTAAAGTGAACCTTACTTTTGTTACTGGTGGCCATATTGTATTCAAAGATAAGCGATCTGTTATCTTTCAGCGTGAATAAATCAGATATTCTAACCAACCCAAAACGTTTTCTTTTTTTACATGATGATTCAAAACTCATTAATTAAGAATAATAATTTGCCTTTAATGACATTTAAAATTACATGCCTCGCTAAAAATTGTTATTTTAATCCTCAAAAACACAACTATACTATTTACATAAAAAACAATAAACTTTGTCTAAATCACAATATCTTTTCTTGAACAAGATCAGTTGAAGATCGGATTCAACAAAATAAACCACCCCAAATAAATATTCTTTAAATCGACTTATAATTGTTCTTAGCCCTTGGTTTATTGGGGTTTAGTTTACAGGATTCACAAAAATAAAGTAAGTAAAAATATCTATCAATATTGTGGATAAACTCACATAATGATAATGTTAATTTTATCCCTTGTCTTAGAATTTACATAAAATAGACAAAAAAGCCAGTTTAATGTGGGAAGCCCGGGCGTGAGGTTCAAAAAGTATATATATATATATAAATATATATTTTTTTTGCTAATAATATATATATATATTTATATATCCCCACTTTTAATGCAATAACACGGAAGAGGGGTGAAAACTTTAAATATGCAAGGAAAATGTCAAGCCGATGGCAGCAATTATGCAAGAAATGGTAAACATTGAAAGGAAAGCTGAAACTTTGTGTGTCGCGTTTGTTTAAAATTTCCTCGCTCGAGTCCATCTTTCAAATGCTATAAATCAATCATATTTATCACTTTATCCCATAAAATATTGCAAGTTTCGATTTTCTTCATATATATATTCGTCTTATATCCATATAGAAAATCCAGAGACGGATATATATATATGGTTGGCCCTGGTCTGATATCGTTTACAGTCGCTCTCTCAATTTCGCGCTGTCGCCTCCCTTTGTCTTTTCTACTATTTGACGAGCTACTATCGTTTTTTCTCCCAAAATTTAAAAAATTTAAACGTAACTAGGTTGGCATTTCATTAATCCCTCCCATTCATTGTCGATTGGGGTTAAATGTAACCATCTTCTACTATAATATCTTCATATCTCGCCTATCCGTCTGTGGAACTCCCCTTCTCTTACTTGCTTTCAAAGCTATAATCTCCAACTATTCAAATGCAATGTCAATTAGAATCTCCAGATGGTTTATTCATCTGAGCATTTACCGTCCTTACCTTCACTGGTTTACTCATACAATTTGGAATTTCTTTGTTCCTAAGTCTGTAATATCTTGCCTACTAATTGGGTCATACCCTTGTCCATTGGGGTTGAAAATGCGGGGTCCCAATACCCTTTGGACCTTTTAACTGGAGAAAAAAACAATATCTTCCCAATGAAAAAACTTTCCTCACAAATTTCCAGCGTTAGGCGGCTTGTAAATATAATCTAAACATTTCAAAAAACTACATGGTCATTCTCTGTCCCGTGTTTCTAAAAATAAACATAGAAATACAGATTCATCATAATAATTGGTTCCGGAAATTCATACTTTTCCAAGCATTTACCTCCCTTACAACCAGGAATGCATAAAAAAAGAGGAAGCGTCGATGTCGGATCGACGCCAAAATTGTAAAATTGCTGAGCAATTTTTGTCCTTAGTCCTCTAAAAAATATATATATAGATATATAGGCAAAAATTCGTTACAGTAAACCTTTGAGACAGGTTAACTTTTGACCTTCCATAAGCATTCAAAATAATAAAACGACCTTGTGTCACACTGCGAGGAGGTGGGTAAATAAGAGATTAGCTATCAGTACATGATCTTCGAGCTGGAATCAAAGTGTAGTATCAGTTCTTTACCCCTCTACCAGGTTTATGTCATCAGATGGTCCAGAAAAAAAAATCTCTGAGGGATTCTTGATCCTGGAGTTATTATCTTACGGCAACACCTTCCCTATTTCCCTAAAGAGATGATAGATTCTGGTTGATGGATACCGGTTGTAATGGTCGCTTGGATTGGGTAATATTTGGTCCTTGGCCTATGTACGAGTATGGACAACCCATATTAAAAGCGATCTTGTGTGTTTATCTCGCCAAATATTTGGAAATGAGAAAATAATGTAATCCGGTTCTTTACCTCCATTAATTCATTACATAAATATTCTCTCTCTCTCTAATATCTAATCTCTTCTTTTCTTCTGTTAAGTTATTTTGGTAAATTTCATTCAAAAACAACGACAGTTTTAACTCTTCCTTTTGCATTTTCAAATGCGTGACAGTATTCACAAATTAAAAAAGTTTGTTATTTGGCCCAAATGTAAACCATAAAATTTTTCAACGTTAAACCGATCAAAATCAATAAATAAATTACTTTGTATAAGTTACAATAATAGATATGAACAGATTTTTCCAGATTGATATATATAAATATAAACAGATTATATATATGTTTAGATAAATATATATATAACAGATGAACAGATTCTTCATGTAAAATTTTTTAAATAGATAGATAACAGATGAACAGATTAGATATGATAGGCAAATATTATTTTAGAATTTGATAGATAAATGATAATTCAGACAGATAGATAGATAGATAGATAGATGATATATAGATAGATAATGAACAGATTTAGATATATATATATATTTATAGATATATATATATTTTCATATATATATTTAATCATATATATATAGATTATAATATAGAATACGAATATTCTAATGTAGATATATATTGACCATTGATGAATTGATAGCTATATAGATAGATAAGCGGATATATTTTTGATAAATGAAATACTGAAATAGATAAATAGATAAATTACGTGGTTTATTTCAAAAGGAATTAAGGTTCGATGAACATAGATGATAAAGTTCATAGATAGATCGATAATAGATAGATAGATAAAAAGTGCTGAGTTTTGGATAGATTGAATAGAAGTTTAGATATATATCCTGGGCACCTGTAGAATTGTTTTCATATTTTTCCAGCCGAAGAGGAACATTTGCGTTATTTTTGGTGCGAACCGTGCCCTCTGTCATTTAAGCCTCCATTGGTTGAACAGCTGTCTATAATTATGGAGGTAATCAAGAACTAGTGACTAATCTAGTTCCTTTCATACTTCAAAGTGGTGTTTTAAGAAAGGGCTCCATCATTGGGGGCTTTGTCCCGTAACATCAAGCGTCCGTTTTTGATTAGTCATTGAATGAATGTTGAAATTATTTTTTTAAAAATTCGAAAATTCAAGTCGGGAGATTTGTATCTCCGTTCGGGAGCCTCGCAATGGACGACTCATTTCTTTGAATCAGAGTTATAAACCTGACAGCTCATTGAAGATTTGGGTAGTCTAACATGTGGTGAACTTTCAAGACAGTTCAACGTTTCCGATGAAACAGTTGGACTTCACCTGCAACGCCTAGGTAAGACGTAAAACTGAGCAAGTGGGTTCCGCAAACGCTGTTGGAGGTCCACAAGGGACAACGAGTGGCAGCCTGCGTATCGCTGCTTTCTCGCCACCGTACCGCATCCTTATTCAATCGAGTGCTTACCAGTGATGAAAAGTGGGTTCTGTACGAAACTCCCAAGCGTTCCAGACATTGGTTGTCTCCTCAGGATGCTGTCCCTCACACCGCAAGACCGCCTATGCACCCACGCAAGATTATGCTTTGTGTCTGGTGGACAGGTCGTCAAGTGGTTCATTATGAACTGCTACCAACGGGCCAAACGGTCACTGGAGACCTATACTCGCAGCAATTGAAACGTGTGCAACAGGCATTGCGCCAGAAGGAGCCAGCACTGGTGAATCGCAAAGGTGTGCTTTTCCTCCATGACAACGCCAGGCCGCATGTCGCGCGAGTGGTCAGGGATACCATACAGCAACTTGGGTGGGAGACTTTGTGCCATCCACCTTATTCACCTGACCTTGCGCCATCCGATTACCACCTCTTCCACTCCCTGGATAATCATCTTCGTGGGAAATCCTTCACCAATGAAGCAGACTTGCGCAAAGCCCTCGCGGACTTCTTTGCGTCAAAACCCCCGAGTTCTACCGCAAGGGCATTGAACAGCTGGAGATACGTTGTCAGAAGGTGCTGGATGCCGATGGCGATTACTTCGAAGACTAAATATAAGTTACACATACTGTGAAGCGTTTTTTTTTTTTCCTTTAAAAACGGACAGAACTTTTTTTGGTTACCTTGTCCTGCTAGTGACCTGCATACATGCCCACATATTGTGTAACAGCGAGGATCTTGGGACATTACCACAGAGCAACTCGATCGATGTTAATATGAGGTTCATTGATAGCTGAGAGGTTACTCATTCAGTTTTTATGTTCGTGTCGTATGTGTCACATACGACACAAACAGAAGCTGAATGAAGTTGTCGGACCCTCATACGTCGAAATTGACGAGAGAGTCCATATATATATATATATAAAAGAAATATGTTGTAGTGGTTCCAACGAGAGAAAAGTATGTATATTAAAAAGAAGGGTGGTGCCGCAAACGTTTTTGGTTGTAATGTGGATTTATTGAGAAAAAATATTATACTTTGTTTTACATAATTTCACGACACGTGTTTCTGGTCTCGCAACCGTCTTCAGGTGAAAGTGGAGATTTCTACATATTATTAAAAATAATTAATTTTTCTTCATGTTCAATGTGGAATATTCTCGATATGAGACATTCTGTTTGTGTGTTGGCAATCCGAATTTTCTTTCTAGAATTGTCAATGAAGAGTTCTGCGAAGGGTCATAAAACAATTAAGGTTTGTCCAGCGAGTAGTTATCATATATTTAATCTTTTAATGTTTTAGTGACCTCTATGTGCTCTTGGATCTGTTTCTATTTTGGTGTGTTCCTGTCAAAATGCGTGTATATATGCGTTCCTTTTATTTCCTTACTACGAGGAATTCGTAAAAATTTGTACCCATACACGCATTCATACGCACATACACATATATGCATATATATATATGCGCGTGTGCGTGTAATAATTCAGATATAAATTAAACATGTGTGTAAAAGATAATATGAATAAAGACCAAAGATAAAACTATTCTTTACCAACGCGTTTCGACTTCAGATGTCCACCAGAGAACGAAATGCGTTGGTAAAAAGTATATTTTCCTTTTGTATATTTTCTACATACCTATATATATATATATATATATATATATATATATATATATATATAGTGCATATATACCACCTCCTTGAATAGGCGCCTCAGATGTCATCTTCAAATCACAGTGCTTATAAAACACCTATCTACCCAGAATTTACAAGAAATCTTAATTAAAATTCTGATCGAAAACACTAAAATCTTATATAAATCACATTACCCGAAACATCTTGATATAAGAGAGGCACTGTATATTAAACATTTCTCACCCACTATCAAGCTCACCTTACTTAACAATGGGAATGGAGTGCTGGAAGCTTCTTTTTTTTTCGAATTCGAATTCCAGTGTTCAACACGTGAATACTCGGAACACTACTATTACTCCTACTATTATTCAGAACAACGCAAAACATTACATGCTAAACAGTCAAAACATGAAGTAAAATCAACAACACCTAAAACAAACACCCTTGAAGATGGCTAAAGAATTGGTCGAAAGAGCTTGGGACAATGGACAAATTTTGCACTCACTTCTACCAAACGGAAAAAATATAAGAACGCCGGAAAAAACTGAATAAATAATTAATTAAATTCACCTCGTCTGTAATATTTAACGAAAGATGTTTAAAAGAAATGTTGCTGCCCAATTTACATTGTATATTATTGTACAGATTGTTTCGCTTATCAAATCCTCAGAACATTAGCTGCCAGATTGCTTCAAGCCGGGATCGAAATCCAACAAATTTAACATCAGGCAGATATCTTAACCTTAGTCCATCGTCGCGCAACAGAAAGAAGGGAATTTTGATTTTTTTTTTTGTACGAAAAAATTTGTTTAACTTCAAAAACTGAATTCATACTTTAGTAATACTTAATAAAGTAAGAATCCTGTTTTTAAAATATATATATATATATATATATATATATATATATATATATATATATATATATATATATAGCATTTTTTCATTGGTGTATAAAAAATTTCAAAATTTTAGTTTTTTTTATTTTTTCATAATTTAAGTCAACGTCCTGTTTTTTTGAAATTAAGGGTGTTCTTTATTTTTCTTAAAAGAAGAAAGAAAATCACAATATTGATACATGTTTTTTAATCTTATCAAAGTTTCGGCTTACATAAGCCATTATCAAAGATGACAATTATATTACAATATATTAACAGATGTTCTGCTTGTTGCTGTTAACGGTGTTCAATTTTTATTTGGCCATTTCAATTTGCCTTTTCACATGGCTACATTTATAATTCCGAGTGTTGATAGTTTGGTGGCCTGCTGGATCATGTAATTTAAATCCGCAGCAAATGTGTATTTAGGCCCCATTTTTTCATTGATGCATGTTTAGCTTCAAAACAAAAAATATGTATCGGGTTATGTAAGCCGAAAGCTTAGATAGGATTAAAAAATATCTATCAATATTGTTTCACATTAAGAAAAATTGAACAATAGATAACAAAAAAAAACAGGACATCTACGTTGACTTTAATATGAAAAAAATAAACAAAAACTAATAATTCTTGAAGCTAAACAAAATTATCAATATATATATATATATATATATATATATATATATATATATATATATATATATTATATTTTTAGAAAATGTTCAATAACGAGGATACACCGTTTTTAAATATTCGGATATAGCAATCAAATATACCTTGCTTTGAAGTTTAGTTTTATATTTTTCTCTTTTACACTGTCAAAATATACCATATAAGATAAAAATAAGTCAATATATATATATATATATATATATATATATATATATATATATATATATATATATATATGTTTAAAAATAATGATATTTCTGGGTTGTCAAGCTAGATCCCAAAATACATTATCGTCAAAATAACAATATTGCATCGATCGAAGCTGCTTGTTCCTTAAGTCTATTGTCTTCAGCATAACAATGTGAGAGATTTCAAAAATGCTTAGTCCTTAAATATATCATCTTCCAACGAAAAATATAGATTTGGCAAATGCTAGATACTCAAATATATTATCTCCATAATAACAATGTTGCATCGATCGAAAATGTTGGTTCCTTAAGTATATTGTCTCCAAAATAGCAAAGATAGAATTTGAAAATCATGATAAATATATCAAGTAAAAAATTGTAGATTCAGCAAGTGTTGGATCCTTAAATAAATTACCTTGAAAATAACAATATTGCCGAGTTTGCAAAAGTTAGGTTCTAAAATATATTTTCGTGATAATAAAAATGTTGCATCGATCGTAAATGTTAACACTGAAAATTTATCATTTAAAAAAAGCAAAAAAATAAAGGAATCAAAATATGCTGAATGAAAGTTTTTTCCTGTAATAAAAAGAAAACATTCAGAAGACTGACGATTGACATTGAATTTAAATTTTTGAAGATCAAAGTTGAATAGCAAGCAAAAAGCCAGAAGAGCTTTTTATATATGAGAGAAGAAACTGTTAGCATAGAACTTACGGTTACATCTGACCAGCTCAACTGTAAAATTATGCAATCAAGCCACCAATCTTGTGCAGCGTTTAATTTCATTAGGTAAATTAAATTTTATAAACATTTTAAGATCCTGTCTCTTGTAATGAAAAATATTTAATGTGGCTTATTATGCATTTTACTGATTTATTTATTCATTTATTTATTGTGCTTATTAATTTTTTAATCATTTCACCCCAAGCAATAAATCCACTAAGATGTAATGTGTTATTAAAGTGTGAGAGAATATGAGAAAATAACAATAAAAAAAAAGCAGGAATTAAAAAGACAGAAAATAACGACCGACATTTAATTACATTTAAATTTTTGAAGATCAAAGTTGACTGGAAATGAAGAAGCTGTCTCTTAGTGTGTGTGTGTGTGTGTGTGTGTGTGTGTGTGTGTGTGTGTGTGTGTGTGTGTGTGTCTGTGTCTCTCTCTCTCTCTCTATAGTATAAATATTTGCATATAAATATTCCCAAGTTTAAAGTACCTTGTAAAAGATGAATTGTCTTTTCACCAAAAACCAATGCATTCTTTGCCACAGACAAAAATTGCAAACCTCTTGGTACTCCACCACAATTTAAATGGAAAATGTTCAAACGAGATACATTTATTAGTTCCTTCTTACGCGTTAACCGAGTCGGACCATCCTCAGCCTCTTCATATTCTATTAGCAAGTTCCACTCGGATAGCTTCTTCCTTCGAATTGTTGCTTTGTGGAAGAGAATCCCACGGGGATGCTTTCCCGACCACTCCAATCTTAACCTATTCAAGTCTCGTGTGAAGCAACATCGTTCCATATATCTGCATAAACCGAGCCCCTTACTATTACAAGTCAAACAACTGCTTTTAGTAACCCTCTATCTTGAGTGTCCCTTGGGATTTGTATTGGGTGAACATTAGTAAAAAATAAAATAAAATAGTAAAAAAAAAACAATTAAGATCCGAAAACATTCTAGAACACGACAAACACCTGATGAAACCAACAGGAAAGTTAGTGCAAAGACACACACACACACACACACACATATCTTATTTTACACACAAACACAAAACACACATTTAACAGTTTAAAAAATATTTTTTTATTTTTTTTTCTAATCAGTTAATTATTTTACATTTAAAGTCTAAAAAAAAATACTTATTTACAGTCTAAAAAATACACACTGATTTACAGTCTAAAAAATAGACATTTACAGTCTAAAAAATACTTATTTACAGTCTAAAAATACACACATATTTACAGTCTAAAAAATATACACTTATTTACAGTCTAAAAAATACATAAATATTTACAGTCTAAAAAACTGACACTTATTTACAGTCTAAAGACACACACATATTTACAGTCTAAAAATAGTCACTTATTTACAGTCTAAAAATACACACTGATTTACATTCTAAAAAATATACACGCTTATTTACATTCTAAAAACAATACAAACTTATTTACAGTCTAACAAAAATTCAGACAAAAATAGATTTTAAAATTAACGGAAATTTAAGCCGACATTTTATTTCAGTTTTTTTTTAGATGTTTTATCTACCGTGTCCTTTCAGGTCGTGGTTTATTATAGCTCTCCACAGCTTCCTGCCAAAACATACTTCTTCAATCTCCTGATCATTCCTCCTAGTTGTTACTTTGCCAGGCATTTACATAAACACGTTAGTTTGTCATTTGCTGATTTCCTCTCCTTTCTCTTGCTTTTAAGGCTTGCGGTTGCACCACGTTGAAATACCGGTTCCTATACATGTCATTTTCGTTTATGATCGATTTCATCACGATTCCTCTGCTAAGCTTGGAGTGTAATTATACATTATTATTGCTCAAAGTAGAGTCCAATAGTGTTCTAAAGGCCTCGGAGAATTCCAGTAAGATATCTTTAATCATTTCTCAGATACAATGATTCAAAGCTTAATCTAATAATTGGACAATTTTGCTGTTGCCCGATTTGGACAATTTTGCTGTTACACCCGTTGTTACATACTATTCGGCACTATTCTAACAGAATGTTCCTATTTCTTAATACTTTTATATTTTACCATCTCAGTGCGCTTTCTGACCTCTGTGTCGCGTTTCCGTCGTCTGTTTACGACACTACTCAAAAAGTCAACCAATTCGATTCTGATGTCTCCAATCTCTAATACACTCATTGGTCTGTCCTTGTTGCTGATGCCTATGCATTCTGTTTTCTTACAGTTAATGTTTAGTCTTCTCTTCTATCTTTCTTTACTATCTGGTCTCAGAGTTCTTTCAGTTTCCTTTCGTCTTCGTATCTTAAGTTAAGATTGTGTCCGCCTATAATAAATCCCCACCGGTACTAATTCCCTCGCTGTTTATGTTGATTAAATCCAGTGAGAAGATAGCCAACTATTTTTTCTATCCGCATGCAGGTGGTTTGTTTTCAGTAAATGTTTATTCTATATTGCCCAAATAAATAAAGCTTTCCGAGTAGTGCAAATAGATCTTTATGTCACACTTTATCAAATACATTTGCGTAATCTCTGAAATGGATATTTATTTGCGTAATCTCTGAAATGGATATTTATTTGCGTTTGTATCTCTCTCTATATATATATCTTTCGTTTTCTGTTTGCCTCTCTGGTTATCTCTCTTCTCTCTCTCTCTGTCTTCCTCTCTCTCTATTTCTCTCTCGCTCTTTCTCTAACTGTCTCTTTCTCTTTCTTTCTCTTGCTCTCTTTCTTTCTCTCTCTCTTTCTTTCTCTCACTCTCTCTTTCTTTCTCTCTCTCTTCTCTCTCATCTGTCGCTCTCTCTCTCGTTCTCTTTCTCTTGCTCTCTTCTTTTCTCTCCCTCTCTAGCTCTTTCTCTCCCTTTCTCTCTCTCGATCTCTCCCACTTTCTTTCTCTTTCTCTCTCTCTGATCACAAATTTAACATTTTATTTATTTATTCATACCCACTCTCTCTATTTCTCTTTAGTTCTCTTTCTCTCTATCTCTCTTTCTTTCTTTCTCTCTCTCTTTCCTTTTCTCTTTCTCTTTTCTCACTCATTCTTTCTCCCTCTCTCTCTTTTTGTCGCTCTCTATCTGTCTCTGATCACAAATTTAACATTTTATTCATTTATTCTTATTTCTCTTTCGTTCTCTTTCTCTTTATCTCTTTCTCTCGCTCTCTTTCTTTCTCTCTCTTTCCTTTTCTCTTTCTCTTTTCTCACTCTCTCTTTCTCTTTCTTTCTCTCTCTCTCCTTCTCTCGCTCTCTTTCTCTTGCTCTCTTCTTTTCTCTCTCTCTCTAGCTTTTTCTTTCACTTTCTCTCTCTCGATCTCTCCCACTTTCTCTTTCTCTTTCTCTCTCTCTCTCTCTCTCTCTGATAGTATTCTGATCACAAAGTTAACATTATTTATTTATTGTTACCCAACTGTCATCAGGTACAAACGGGTAAACAGGACAATGGTCAAATATATAACAAAGGAGACCAATAACCTTCATTAAACAGGAAGATTCGAGACATTAAATGAAAAAATCGTTTAAGACAGCGGAAGAGGCACATTGTACACTTATCATCTGCCAATATCCTCAAAATGTATTCTGGCCTCTTTTCTGAAGATGTCTAAAGTCTTGGTATTGACTGTTGAAATTGTGAATGTGTACCATTCATTCAATAATCCCTGTGAACAAGAACATTTTCTTATGTTCACATGATAAAGCTACGGTTGAATTTTTGAAAAATTTATCTTCTGGTGGATTTATACTGGCTTTTAGTAAAACATTCCTTGAAACCTATGCCATCAATCGAATTTATCCTTCTCGGTACCTATATTCCAACTCAACGCTAGACTCAATTTGAGTACCCACAACTAATTTCCCTCCTAGAACAGAAGCTCTACCGAGTGATAACCCCGTCATAGGTCACGGGCATTATTTCTAAATTAGACTCCCATAAGGCAAGTGGAGGTTACGGGATCCCAGCCGTCGTCCTAAGGAAATGTTCTCTCAAGCTGGCTCCAGTTCTCTCTAAACTCTACAACTATAGCCTCATTGCTTCCTACTTTCCTGCTTGTTGGAAGGCTTCCTCTGTAGTTTCTGTTTTTAAGAACTCTGGAGAACCTTCTGACTCCTCGCCCTATAGTCTCCTAACGCTTTTTTGGTAAAGGATTCGAAGCTTTATTCAATGCTGAGGTGGTTAAACATCTTACCTCTCTCGACATATTCTCTGAAAAACAATATGGCTTCCGTTTTGGCAGGTCTACCGCTGATGTGCTAACGGCCGTCACTGAATATGTATGTCAAGCTCTTGATAATAACAGCGATGCTTGAGATGTGGCTTTAGATATCTTGAAGGCGTTTGACAAGGTTTTCAATGCGCTATCCCGAGCCCTACGTTGTTTCTGATCTTCATCAATGATCTTCCTAATGTCATCAATTCCCAAGTAGGCATTTATGCTGATGAAACTACCATTTACTCCTGTCTCAATAGAAAATCTGTCAGAGCTGACAAAGTTAATCTGGCAGTTGCTCTTGAAAAGAACCTCCAATCAGTGGTTAACTGGGACAGAAAATGGCTGATAAATTTAAATGCCTCCAAAACGAAACCACTCTCATTTAACCATCGTAGAGAAACTTCCTTTCCCACCATCTGCATGATGCTGGATTCATGGAAAGCAACTCACTGTGCCTTCTAGGCTTCACATTTTCAACTGACTTGGAACGACTACATCGAATCAATAGCTGCATCTACTGCAAGGAAAGTTGGGTCACTGTGCATTGAATACTATTGCTATATTTGGTCTGGTGCTCCTGCTACTCATCTCGGGGTTCTTGACAAAATCCAAAGAAGGATCTGCAATGTAATCGATCCTGACTTGGCATCTCGACTTCAGTCACTTTCTCACCAACGTGACGTGGCTTCTCTCTGTCTTTTCTACAAATATTTTCATGGCTACTGCTCTGACGATATTTTTTCCCTGGTTCTCAGTGTTGTTCATGATGGCGGTCGTCTTTGAATATAGAATCCAGAGGTTAGCAGTGAATATTTCGAAGACAGTAGGGAAGCGTAGTTCAGGTTAGCAGTGGATATCCCGGTAAAGTAGCAGAGCATAGTTCTTCCTTCTGTTCCTCTTCGCCTGACAAGCTGGACTGGACATTCGGATAGAGTAAACAAAATGGCTGCCTTTATACACGACGGATTGAATATTCTACGTCTTCTGATTGGTTAACCTTCTATTGGTGGACTATAAAGTGAGTCAAGTCATTTGGGTTGGCTCACTAGTACATATATATACAAAAACTGCAACTCCCATCGTTTTTCTATGAGTTTAAGCGTGCTTCTAAATATTGAAATGTTTTTGGACTTTTGAAATTTGGTAAATATAACATTCTTTTTTTTTGTAAAAGTTATTTTCTCGTACTTCCCACCTGTGGAACTTCCTTCCGTTTCCTTGCTTCCCTGATAACTTTAATAAATTTGAACACGTTCGCTTCTCGATTCTTTCACAAATAAATTTAAATGCAACGTCAGTCGCCGCTTTCTGTCTTCTTGAACCCCCCTTCAGATTTTCTCTCACCTTCACTCTCTGTAAACCCGTGCGTACAATTAGCATTCCCGCTATGCTTGAGATGAAAAGATTTAAAAAATATAAGAAGTTAGAAAAGACCAAATTATGGTATACGTTTTAATTCCAGGAATCATTTTGGTAAACCGTTTTTGTATTTTTTCTAGATACTATATATTCATGTTGGTAGTAAGATGACCACACCCAGGAAATATAGGCTAAAATCGGACCGATTAGCGATAAATAAAGCTTCAGAAAGTTTTATTTTTCTTACTGAAACAGAGTATTGATTACAATATGGCGAACTCTCCTCGCTACATTTCTCATTTATATACAATAAAACCCCACATTAATGTCGTTACGATTAGTGTGTTTTCGATTAATGCACAACAAATTTTATTTAGAAGTAGTCTAAAGAATAATGTGGTATCCAAACAATACTAAGTATTCCAAAGAAGTTTTCAAAGAATAAGTCAATATTCAAAAGAAGTATTCAAAAAAATAAGTAGGTATTGAAAAGAAGTATTCAAAAGAATAAGTAGGTATTCAAAAGAAGTATCCAAAAGAATAAGGTATTGAAAAGAATATGTAAGTATTCAAAAGAAGTATTTAAAAGTGTAAGTAGGTATTCAAAAGAATTATCCAGAAGAATAAGTAGGTATTCAAAAGAAGTATTCAACAGAATAAATAAGTATTCAAAAGAAGTATTCAACATAATAAGGAGGTATAGAAAAGAAGTATTCAGAAGAATAAGGAGGTATTGAAAAGAAGAACTATTCAAAAGAATAAGTAGGTATTCAAAAGAAGTATTCAAAAGAATAAGTAGGTATTAAAAAGAATTATTCAAAAGAATAAGGTGGTATTCAAAAAATTAAGGAGGTATTCAAAATAAGTACTCAGAAGAATAAGGAGGTATTCAAATGTATTCAAAAGAATAAGTAGGTATTCAAACGAAGTATTGAAAAGAATAAGTAGGTATTCAAAAGAATTATTGAAAAAATAATAGGTATTCAAAAGAAGTATTCAAAAGAAGTATTCAAAAGAATAAGAAGGCATTCAAAAAATTAAGGAAGTATTCAAAAGTATTCAAAGGAATGAGGAGGTATTCAAAAGAAGTATTCAACACAATAAGAAGGTATTCAAAAGTAAATGCAATATTGTATATAAATGTGATACTGCTATAAAAGCAGAACGCCACAGCGAATGGCAGTCGAGCTGTCATCTGTTGACCTGACATCGTCTATTCCAGAGATTACTCTAATTCATAACAATATGGCGTCGCCGATAATTTTCTAACTTCGTTGAATTATAAGCAAGTTTTTGAAACTTTTAGATATTTTTTCTGGCGTTGGAGTAAACGATGTAAAAAAGAGCATGAAGGTGAGATTATTGTAATGAATCCATTAATGAAACTGAACAATCTATGGATGATAATGGCCCGAAATCTGACGATGAGTCGGAAGAGGAAAATGAACTCAGATCTAGGTCCTCTATAAGAAGAAATCAAGATACACACCAAGAAAGTTTAGATTTCCAAGAATAATTAGTGGAAAAAAAGCAAATGAAGGCCATTTCAAACTATTTATAATTTAGTATTGTTTTATAAATCATTTAATGTATAAAAAAATATACGCCACAGCGAATGTCAATCAATGCTAATATCTTTTTTTACAACGTCTATTCAAGAGATTACTCTTTTTTTTTTTACAATTAAAATTGGAAAGAATAAATGTATTCAAAAAGAAAGTATTCAGAGGTAATCCAGCAATGTTTTTCTAAACTTTCGAAACATTAAAACAGCAATGTGGTGAGTGTGACCCAGACATAAAATATAACAAACAAATTTGCAGCCATTTTGAAGCAGCTGTAAATAAATGGTGGGAAGGAAAAAAAACAAACAAAAAAACTAGCTAAAATACTTTCAGTAAAACTTAAAAAATATAGCACACTCTTTTCCTTTCAATATAATTATAATCCTAAAACTTGTTATTATTATCCATTGTTTTTGTAGACTGGTTGCCTTCTAAGACTAGAACAGCGATTCTCAACCTTTTATTTTCAGGTTGATTCCTTCTATAGCAAAGCTAAATCACTTGTAAACTTATGCAAAAGTTTTAAAGGGTATAATTTTAAATATTATGAAATAAAACCATAGATTTTTATTTTAAATACACACATAAATATGAACTTAGTTTATTTCAATGTTTCTATTCAACTATATGTGCAGCTTATTTAGTGTGAAACCTGTACCCGGCGTTTTTTCACGATTTCTTCAATGTTTGGTCGAATGTGCGATAATCAGACCATTACTTCCTCTTTAGTTGAGTGTAAGTCTTTTCTCGCTTCTTATTGTTTGAGGTTCTTTGGCGCATTCTTAAGAAGATTTTAATTATCTCCTTGATTGGACTAGAAAGTCTAATCTCTTTTTCTCTCGCATTTTCGTACACTCCAATTGTGTAGTATTAGGACCTCGGCCTCAAAACACTACTAGAGTTTTCCATTTTTTATCTGTCTTTATTTATTTCTGAATGAAATTTGATACAAAGGATTTACATTATTCAAAATTTATTTCATCTTTGTTGCTATTTTTTCACAACATTTCTGCCATTGTTAGCTCCTTTCCTTCTTCAGTTCTTTTTATATTTCTTTGATGAAATTATGTTCACTATTTATATTATTCGGACTATTGCCCTCATCTTTGTTGTCATGTTTATCATTTTTTTTGTCCTGTTGAACGCTCCTGCCTTCTTCAGGTGGTTTTATTTATCAAAAATAAACCCTTTATTTCGGTCGCTGGTAGTAAAAATTTATTCTTTTTTCCAAAAAATCATTCTAATGGATGTCAGTTTTCAGTTGTCTCCTTAAGGACACCTGTGTAATAATTTCTATACATTTAAACAATGTCTTCTTTTTTTTATTTTTTTTCAAGGCTCATATTGCAATTTTTACTGTTTCATTGCATGTTTACAAAGAATGATGAATTGAAATCATTTAAATTAAGGATTTTTCTTGGCACTTATTTATAAAATTAGATAGACAGCAGATAAAGGCGTTGGTTAGATCCAGTGACAAAACCCAAAAGAGTTCTTAGTTCAGACCTGGTTAAGGCAGTGGAGAACGGAGAGGTTTTCTGGTTTCTGACCCCAAACCACGTTCAGTCATCCACTTGCTTAAGTCGGACAGATATGTCATGCGTTGCTTTCCTTGTCTTTTTTTTTTCTATTCGACCCGTTTTATCAGAATCAAAGAGACTCTTCTTTCTTTTCTATGTCCCAGAAATTTCAGCTTTCTGTCTTCCTGATGTTAAGTATAAAAATCCTTTTGTTTGCATCCTCTCAAGACCTTATCGTTCCTCACAAAACTCGGTCCATGATATCCTCATCATCCTTCTGTAGAACCACATCTCCGTCGCCTCAAGTCTCTTCTTCATCTTTGAGGAAACAAGTCCAACATTTTTCTTTTTTTAAAATGGAAAGATGTCACATAACAGCTCAGTATTCTTTTCTTTTGTTACCAAAGAGAAAAAATCTGTCTTATTTTTCAATATTCTGCCCAGCTTTTGAATTTCTTCCTTCAACATTGCCTTGTCTACAAATCTCAGTGTCGATAAACCGTTAATCTGTCAAAACAATTCTTCCATTAAATTTAAAAAAACTTTTCAAAACAGTTTTGTTTAATTGGAAATTGGTGATTCCTAATATAAACCGTTTAAAAGAAAAAGAAAAATACTTTTTTTTAAATGACAAATAATTTCAAAGAAATTTAATTATAAATCTATATATATATATATATATATATTATTTATATATATATATATATGTGTGTGTGTGTGTGTCTGTGTGTGTTTGTGTTTATAGTGTGTTTTTATTAATATAAAATTGACAAACAATAAGAGCTTTTAAGTCTCGGTTTCTTAAATACTAAATACTAGTTCTAATAATCTAAAACAATATTTATTTAAAATATCGGATCAAGTTTTAAAAAGTTTAAGATATATTTTGAAGTTCATGTTTTTTGAAAATAAAACATATTTCTTAATTTTTTTATATTAATTTTTTAAAAAAATTTTTAAACATTTTTGGATGTGAGTTTTCAATTTTTTTGAGCATTCGACACAGAAATTGTTGCCTGCTTCTTCAATGCTTTTTCAATACATCTGAAACAACTTCGCTCATTGATCAATAAATGCTAACGTATTTCTTTGAATTTGACATTTCCTTGATCCTATTTTTTATTGACGAATTGAAGGTGATGTCTGTGTGGATCTTACTTTTAGTTTTTGCCTTTTAGAAATAGTTATACTTTCAATCTATTGATTTATTTTTGTACAATTTTTCTAAAATTATTTATACCCGATAAGACTCAACTTAAATAGTTTGGTCTGAGACGAATATGGGCTGGGAGCTGTGATGAATTTCCTTTCATAATCAAACATCAAAATAAATTTTCTTTCTACGTGAAGAACCGTTTTGTTTTTATTATCTCTACTTCAACACGGTGAGCGCTATGAGAAAATCGTAAGAGACGTTATTTCGTTTAATGTTTTTGCTTAGACTAGTAATCAACATCAATTATATTGTTTGGCACCCTGCAATATGTATATCAAATGTATACAGATAAAAATTCCTACAGGAAATCTTTCTCTTCATTGTTAATTTACGTTGATTTCTTTATTCCATTCGTTCCTCCTTCAATTTTCTGTATTTTCTATCTTCTATTCTTTTTTCTTTCGTTGTTGGTTTCATTTGTTCGTTCTTATATAGTTCTTTTTGCTTACTTTCTTTTTTGTTCTGCGTTCTTTGGTGATCTCTTTCTCCTTTTTTTCTTTTGGTTAGGTTCTTCCGTTCTTACATTTTCTTTTCTTTTTCTTTCTTTCTTGGTGGTCTTTCTTTCTTTCTTTTTCAAAATTTCTTCGTTCTTACTTTATTCTTTCTCCTTTTTTCGTCATCACACTTCGTTCCTCTTTTTTCTCTTTCATCTCACCAGAACTTTCTCCTTTTTTTTAAATGAATTCTTCGTTCTATAAAGAGATTCCCTTCTTTCGTTCTTCGTTGGCCATGGTTCTTTTAAAAGAAAAAAGCCAACTAATTAAGAGGTTTTACAAAAGTTGTTTACATAAACAATATCTTTCTTTCACAAAAATTCGTACAAAGAATTAATATCTTCAGGTTTTTAGAGTCTTTCTTTTCGTTTATTCCCTTTAAATACCGGAACAGATTTCTCTTTCTTTCTTTCAGGAATCTTTTAGGGTTGGTTTTTTTTTCTTTTGAATTAGTTCAAATCATTTTTAAAATTATGAATTCTTTCTTTTTTTCTTTAACGCTGCCTTTCTTTCTTTTTTTTTTCTTTCGATTGGTTTCTTTGATTCTGGAAAGTAATTCCGAGCTATTCAATCCTTCTTTCTTTGATTTTCCCTAAATCTTCGTATATAAAACCAGTTTTTATTGGTATATGAATATCTTTCTTTGGTCTTTTTTTTTCCTTTATAGGTTCATTCTTTTTTTCCTTTCCCTTTGGATTTTTTTCGTTCTTCATATATGATTTTCTCTTTTCTTATCTTATTAGTTTTTTCTTTATAGAGTTTTTCTTTTGTTTTTTCTTTTCTTCTTCGTTTCTAAATTTGTTTATTTCTTTAACTTCTTTCGTTGATTTGATTCTTCATTCTTACATATTTCTTTCTTCTTTCATTATCCTCCTTTCTTTCTTTACTTTGATTTCT
>CAHIKZ030001303.1:395000-452500 GCA_903632075.3 Acanthosepion pharaonis | reverse complement strand
ATAAAAATATAAAGGAACAAATTGATTGAACAGTTCTTGTCCAATATTTTAAAATACTTTAAATAAAATCTCAATATCTTGTTTGAAACACTTTCATTGCATTTCACTATCAAAACTATCGAACAATTGTCGAATTTAGCGACCCATTGGTACATTAAAAGAAACTTAATTTTTCATTATTCGCTTTTCTATCGAAATCATGTTTGATTCCGGTTGTCAAAAAATAAACGGAATATTTTCTTTCTTGTAGTCAATTTTTCAACATGGTATAAAGGGCCATAATAGACTGTTAAATGAATGAATGTCAAAAAACAAAAACGAAAACAGCTCACTTGGCATCGCATTTATCATCTAAGGCTGATAATCGTCTGTATATGTCCAATCCTGAGTTTGCAGAATATTTGTTTAATTAGAACTGTAATACAAAACAACAGCAAACGGTCTTCTTTTGATGCTTGGAGACTTTTCAAAACTGGATGATGATCTGTATCAAAAGAACATGAAAAAAATAAAAAAATTATTTTAGTAATAAAGGAAGCCAAAAATTCAAGAGGTCATTCAAGTAGATGAAAAAAATAAACAATAATGTTAAATCTAGTTTATTTATTTCACTGTTATATTAAACATAAATGTTTTAATATTAAAGATATTGAGCAAAAAGGATTTATATAATACCAAATTAATGAATGAATAATTCGATACCATTGAACGTTATAAAAAAAAATAAAAAACAAAATTGAACGGTTCATTGACCTCCATTTTAGTTGTGAATACATTTATCACCGTTTTATTAAATCTCAATATTTTTTGTTTGAAGACTTTTTTCATTGCATTTCACTATTAAAACTATCTAACAATTCCGTCATTTTTATACATGCATTGGTACATAAATCCATCCAAAGAATTTTTTTTTATTCGCATTCTATCATCATCCACGTCTGATTCATTGTCAACGGAAAAAGGAATTGTATTTCTGAATTATAGGCACCAACTTGTCTACATTTGGATCTGAACAAATTAAAACAAATTAAAACTCTGAATCTAAAATTTTTTTTCAAAAATAAAAAGTGGAATGGGAAAGAAAAGTGAAGGATTCCAAACGTTGTTGGAAAATATGGAATAGAATAAAACCGAAATGAAAATTGTTTTAACCTTCCTTCATTATTTCTTGTTAATTTACGACGACATAAAGACAAACGACAAAATTCATGGAATCTGTTGCGAAAAGGTCGAATCCCTATATTTTTGTTGAAAAGGAGACTGATCAGGACTGATACAGACAGGACAAACGGGCGGAGGGAACAATACAAATTAAAAAATAAAAATAAATCAAGAAAAAACAAATAAATAAGATCGATTCCTTTTTGCGGATCATTGACAATGCGATTAATTGTAAATGGAAGAGAAGTGGAAAGAAAACGTGGTTGAAAAAAATGATGGTCAGAGAAGCAAACACGATGAGTCATGAATGTTAATGAACTTATTAACGTTTATTCATCGTGAGTGGATTGAGTAGAGTGTAGATCGATTTGAAGAGATCGTTTTTCGATATCAAATGACAAACATTAAAAGTTCAAATAAAAACAATAAAAAAGGTTGGATAGCACAAAATAAATTATCTACCTATTCACATCTAATTCATTATCTATCTATCTATCTATATATTCAAAAGAAATTTTATATATATATATATATATATATATATATATATATATTAAATTCATTTCTACCAGATTATTCAAATCTAATTCATTATCTATCTATTCTATCTATCTAATCAAAATTCATTGTCTTTGATCTACCTACACTATTTACATTTAAATTCATTTCTATCTATCTATCTATCTATCTGAATTTTCTATCTATCTATTTACATCTATTTCGTTATCTATCTATTCATTTTCAATTCTGTTAAAATCTATCAATCTATCTATTCATTTAACTCATTATCTATCTGTCCTATCTATCTATCTTATCTAAAAAATCTATTTGCTATTCATATCTTATATCATTTCAAAAAATCTATCTAACTACCTATATATATATATATAAGTCCTATATATTTGAATAAACGTATTGTCTATTCTATCTGATTAAAAAATATTTTTCTTATTATCAGAGATTTTTTCTTTCTAAATAGTGGTAAATCTATCAGACATTTTCAAAAATTATATTTTCTGAAGAATAAACACATCATCGGTGAAACATTCCCAATTCAATCTTGATATTAAAATTGTTTCAAATTCAAAAAAAATAAGATTCTCTTCTACATGACATTTAACTAATTTCTTTCAAATTCTTTCTTTCTTTCTTTCTTTCTTTCTTTCGGACTGTCTAAAGATCTATATTCTCATCAACTGTGGACATAATTTTGATGGATGCATTGTGTTATGGTCCGGTTCCTGAATTACCAAACTTGATAGTCAAAGTAGAATCAATAAATAAGAACTCGAACACGGATATGGAATAACAAACGGGTTCATATATCGGTTTACCTCCCCAAAGATTATGCCCTTCGGCGTATATATAATTCGGTTCCTCCGATTTAAGTCGTCCGACCTCATACTGAACAGTAATTGTATCCCCCTTTTAGGCGCCAATGTTGTTTTAAGGCCGGTTTAACGTGGGATCTCCGAGCCCGTGGATACGATAAAAAATATAGATTTGACCCGTATAAACGAGTTCAGGGTCGGTTTACCTCCCCGAAAAAGACTCCACCCTTCGGCGTGGACTCGTTCTTTTCCTCTCCGCCTGAAGGTAGAGTTCAACCGATCAATAAGCCCGGTCAAAAGTTTACGACTTCAGACTGAACGGTATTTGAGTCACCAATTTACGAATAAACCCGCTGAACTCTCTGCTTCCTCTTGAAATGTTATTTATTAAATATGGAATAATCCATTATGTTATATTATAATTTAAAACAAAACACATTGTTCTCTAAATTACATAAACATAATATATATATATATATATATATATATATATATATATATATATATATATATATATATGATTGTGTGGGTTGACACTTACACAATAAATATTCTTTTCTTCCTCACCAGTCGTGCGAATCGAAGTTTCAACACATTGCCATCTTCAGGTACTGAGTTATAGTCTTAAGTCAGCACCTGAATATTGCGTAATATATGAAACACCGAGTCGTGCTACTGGTGAGGAAATGAATATATATTTATTAATATATATTTAATAACTCTATTATATTTTATCATGCAATATTTTATTAACACCAGAACTCAATATATATAATATATATATATATATATATATATATATATATATATATATATATATATTGAATAATAAAAAATATTAAAAAATTAAAATCTTCAGACACACTGGGTTGTAGATTAATATTCTTTCGTTTTTTTTATTATTATTTCATTTAGATTCCACGACTAGTTTCAACCAAAATGGCCATCATCGGGAGAAGAAATATTTCTGCTTGCCGGTAGCAGTAAACTACAGAAATGAATGTCTTGCTGGAGAAAATGAACTTTTGTCTGTAGTTTTCATTTGTTTTTTTTTTTTTTTATTTTTTTAAACATGAATCTTTTAACATTCCTTGTGTTGGTCAAACAGTCTCTTTTTGATGTTATTTGAGATAAGAGCTGGATAGATCATTTTCCTGAATTCCCTTGGTCAGTTTGACAGATTTATATATATATATTTAAATTTTTATTTTTAGTGTTCATGAAAGTGATTTGAGAGGGATTTGAGAGTATGTTTTCATATGTGTTCCAGCCAGATAAAGTGTATATTTTAAAAAAAATTATTTGTAGCCATTTTGATTGTCATATAGATTATTTAAATATATATTATACTTTACAATTTAAAAATTTTTTTGCTAAATGTGTTTTCAAATTCTTACCAAATTGCTCAAAAAATATTTTGAAATCAATTTCACAAATTTGTTCAACAACGTTAAACTAATATTGATCTCAAACATCTCTCCTGGACGGTCTCCTTGTTTAAATTACATATATGCTGCTATAATCCTACCTTCAGTTCATCTTTGAAAGTAAATAATTTACAAGGTCTTTTTCATGAATCTCTCAAAATCAAATCTGTGGGGGTTTCAGTCTGGGAAGTTAAATAAATAATGTAAATAATTGATTTGGTCGCAGAAACTGTCTCGACAGCCATATCTGGGTTCTCCTATTTGTTTATATATGGTTATTTATTTCCTATTGCCAGTCACCTTCTTGAATATGGCACTAAATGGACGATTTAAAACTTAATGTACAATCCGTGTTGATTCTGATTCCCTGTGGGAAAATGAATGGATAGATCTTTCATCCCCATCTCTATTTTCTCCAAACACCTTCGTAATCACCATTATTTTTCATCCAACTCTTCCGAATTCTCTGCTTCTCCTTTTGACATTCCAAACACTCTCAAATGTTCAAATCATGGAGCTTCCGACGCGAATACCAAACAAAACAACATTTTTTCCAAAATTTATCTGTGGTCTTCTTTTTTCTGAATTTTATAGTATAGTAGGGTCATGAACCTAATGACCCTACTGTATTTTTGAATTTATCGAAAACAAACAACGGATAAGCATGAAATATAAGAAATTTTACAATTTACAAAATCGTACCCTGTAATTTTCCTTTCTCTCCACCTTCATATCAAAAAAATTTATTTATCTTTTCTCTCTCCCCACCTCTCTTCTCTCTCTCTCCTCTCTCTATTCTCTGGGTTCTCTCTTTTCTCTTAATCCGATCTGTTCATATCTATCACCTCACCCTGGCGCTAATCCTCAGATTCAGGTTCCTAATTTGGATTGAAATAATTTAATAAGACACATCTTGCAATCCATTCTTACATTTCATACCTCTCTCTATCTTCGTATCCTCAAGCCTTTATTTATTTCTATTCTAACCGCTATATATTCGATCTTCGCCAAAAGACATTTCAATCTTTCCAGAATTTTTTCGAATCTTCCAGTTGTTTTCTCTACCTTTTTATTCTTAACCTTTAAAAAAATGGCCTACCCTAAAATGCGAAATGAAACCAAACAGGTTCCCCTTTTTTTAAAATGAAACGAAACAGGCTTACCTTAAAACCGAAACGAAACGAAATTGGCTTATCTTAAATCCGAAACGAAGAATGAACCAATAAATCGAATAAAATATTTGAAGACATTAAAAAAAGTCCTTTTTTTTATAAAAAACGAAAAAATACCTCATTTAAAAAACCATTGTCCTGATTTAAGGAATTATATTTTCTTGTTTTTGTCGTTAAATATCATAAAAACTTAAAGAAAGAAATTTCCCAGGTAAGAACTCCCAAAGTTGAACTTGTTTAAAAAAAAGAAATTGAAACCAATTTTAAAATATCTATAGTATCCACATACGAGATAGACGTTGTCATGTTTTAGTATTATGACGTCATATATACAGAGGAAACGTTGTGTTGAATTTAGTAGTAAACTGCTTGTGACGAGAGAAAATGTCTATTAATTCTGTCTTCACCTTGCACAAAGGTGCGAACAATTGCGCTCTGTGTTGGTACATACATTTTGAGAGAATTGTTATTTTTTCATCCAATTAGGCACCTTAAGCTATAAGATAATTATGAGTTACTTATCAGTTAAAAATAAAAAATAAAATATTTGGAATAAACAAGATAAAGTAAAATAAAATAATTATTTTTATGTACAAAGTAATATTTTTATTTCCATTAAACAGAGCTTTTTTATCTATCTATCTATGTATCTATCTATCTATCTGTTTTTTGTTTAAATTTTATTTATCTTGATTATCTATTTTATCTATCTATCTATCTATCTATCTATCTATCTATTATCAGTCACGTCTGGTCTATCTGTCTATTGATATTCTATCATTAATTATTAATCTATCTATCTGCCGTTTTTTTTTTTCATCTATCTATCTATCTATCTATATATCTATCTATCTATCTATCTATAAAAAATCCCGGTCTATTCGTATCTATCTATCTATCTATCTATCTTCTATCTATCTATCTATAAATCTATCTATCATTAATATATTCTATCTTTCAGTATCAATCTATCTATTTATCTATCTATCTATCTATATATCTATCTGGACATCTATCTATCTAAAAAGTTCTAACGCGGAATACTTCTGTCTAGATCTATAAATTTATATCAATCGGTCTATTTTATCGTCTATCTATTCTATCTATTTATCTATCTATCTGTCGCGGTATGTTCGTATCTATCTATCTATCTATCTATCTATCTATCGTGGTCTGTTCGTATATCTATCTATCTATCTATAAGAATTTTGAGAATTATCAGTTGATGTGCTCCTTCCATTTCAGTCTTTCGATGGTCGGGACAAGTAAATTCATGTAAGTACTTCTTACCCACATCTTCATTATGTTATTTTTCCTGTTAATGCTGACAAGATTTTTCTTCCTTGACAACGGAATACCGAAACATAATTATTTTAAAAAATAACAAAGACAAAATGGAATGTAATTCAAGTATTACTGTCTAGATAAAAATCACGATGTTGGAAATCTGTCAGTAGGAATGCGGGCGTCCTGTCGTTTTAATTAACCAGTATTCATAGGTCTATTTTCCTACTGTGATCTGCAGACGAGAAATTAAGACCAGGAATTCTTTAAATCATTTTACCCAATCAAGGCAATAAATCCACTAAGTAACAAGAGACCAGCGAAGGAAAATGAGGAAACGTTATTGAGGAGAAAGGACAATCTAAGAAATTAAATTCAAGGTAACAGAAGATGACGATTGACGTTGCATTTAAATTTTTGAAGATTGTAGTTGACAGAAAAGCGAGAAGCTGGAAGATAGCTCCACGGGCGAGTAGTGCGAAAGAAGAAACTATTAGAATAGAACCTCTGGTTACATATAATAATTTCAGCAGGAAATTGACGAGGACTTGCTGCTTAAAATGAAATTCGCCTCACTGTCGAAATGAAAAATTTTATAGATCCCTTTTGTGTGAAAATACGTTACGCTGGTGGGAAAACATGTTCTGAAACTGAATTGCCAGGTCAAGACTTATGCATTGCGGATTCAAGGATTTTGTCAAGAATATCTAATTACATAGATAACTCCATGACCATATGTGACAACAATATCAACAGATGAATGGTAGGTATATATATGTGCATATAGATATTACAAGATTTGCTAGGATCTGTTCCAGCAAGAGTGTCGAACTTTCTGCCTTCGGGCAGAGGTTATTATATAAATAAAATGCCGAAGCCGCAGTGTCTCGTTCAGGAGGTTGACCAACCTGATTCTGATTTTACAATTTCTACGGGCATTTTGGCCGAGCCTACAGGCTGGAAATCCCACGTAAATTCGGAAGCTGAAATTCTTTCCCCCATGGGGAGGGGTTGGGGGCAAAAGTATATATATACCAGATGAATGGTATATATATATATATATGTGCCAAAGTGACATAAAAGAAAAAAAACTGTAAATATATTGTTTTATGATATTTTACTTGCTTGGAAGCAGACTTATAATTGGCAAACGTTAGACCGAGAAGGTGCAATGTGTCATTCTTCTCGGGGTTAGCATCAGCCATTCTGACTGAAGGCAAAAAAGCTCTCTAAGACGATTAAAATAGAGTAATTTCGTTTTGTAATCGATTAGAATTAACAAGTCATCTCTTGCTCAGTTAATTCCAGTCAAGATCGTTATATTTCCTTGTGCTCAAATACACTTGGAGAAAGGTATGAATTCATCTCGCCCTCCCAGCTATGGGTTAAATAACAGAACTTGTATCTGGAAAAAATCACTGTTATTCTCAATAAATATTTTATCTAATATTCACTTGCAAAAATAAGACAAAAAATATTCTTGCAATTCAAAATACGTATCAGCTTTGAATAACCCACAAAAGTATCTCTGTTTATAAAAGGCAGGATGTGTAACGAATGCACGGCCGCAATTTTCGACGGATTTGCAACAAAATTTACATGCAGATGCTCCAAGTTAGCAGGGAGGCCAAGATCGACTTTGCATTTCCCAACTCCCATCGATAGTGGAAATAATCGATTTTTTCATGCTTCTACGGCACTTTTCATGTAGTTTGCGGCCATTTTGTACTGGCCAGGGTGAGGGCCATAAGCTGGTTGCCACGAATAAGCAAGAACATTCTATTGGCCAGCGTGAGAGCCAACAGCTGACTGATACGAATGTTAACTAGCATGCTAACATGCAAAAAAATCGATAGCTGCATTTGTCACAAGTGGGAAAAATTTAAATCTGCATGGCACTTTACTCCAATTGGCTCATTCGCTCGCTTAAACTCAACGTTGATTCTGATTCCGCAGAACTGGGTTGGGTGTGAAAAATTATTTGTTGTTAACATTCTTTTTTCATTCGGTTTTTCCAGTTACGAGTCCTTTTTTAAAGCTGATCGTTTTGTGTTCATTTGTTTAGTTCTTTTTTCGTAACAGATTTAATGTTTAGTATAGAGCTTCGAAAAATTCGCAGTGTGAGATAGGCAAGACGTAAGGCATGTAATGCAGCACGGAAAAAAGCACTCCTTTAAAAAAGGTAAGGAAGGGCAAAAATATTTTAAGTCAAGTGATAGCGATTGCTGTATGAAAAGTACGATTTTTTTGTCAATCTAACACGGACAACGCCGGGCCATACTGCTAGTCTGTCTATATTTCTGAGATGTGGTATTATTTACATTATTCAGACTATTGTCCTCATATTTGTCCTTCAAGGACACATGGCACATTGGATAAAGGCGTTGGTTAGATCCTGTGACAGGACCCAAAAATGAGTTCAATACCTGGTTAAGGCGGTGGAGAACTTTCAGAAGGAAATTAACAGGATGATAACTGATAAGTGACATCCATTAAACATTCACCTGGAACTAGAACAGTCTGTCCCAAGCGAAATAAATTGGTTCAGTTCGACATTTCCAACCACCTGAAGAAGGCCGGTGCGTTAAACGGTCGAAACGTTGTAATAAATATGGCGACAAAGATGAGGACAATGGTGCGAATAATGTAAATAGTAAATCCACAAAGGGTTGATACGCCGTAAAAACATATCGATCGAACAGATTGAAGCCCATTTTTTAGATTCACTTTCCAATTTGACTTCATCAAACCTATCAGATTTACCATTAAGAGATTGGTAATTAATTGTGTAATGTTCAGTCACGTGTCCGTGTCCTCAAGACGTCGATTTTAACCAATCATGTGGTTATCGATGATTTGTAGTTCCGGATATGACGATAAACTACATCCGGCAACAAGATCTCTAATCAGGAAGATTTGAGGAGGCTGGGACCACCATTTAATTATTGTTGTTCTCAGGTCCACACTGACTGGGGGTGGTAGCAACGGTTACGATCCAAGCTATATTTTATAGTAGAATTACCAACAATAGATTTTATAGTAAAATTACCAATAATACCTTTTATAGTAGAATTAACAACAGTACATTTTATCTGTAGTTGAAGACATACAATTTCTATCAAAATATATCTAGTTGAAAATATTTAAATTTCGGCATTTAATAACCCATAGATGTGTCGATATACAGTGAAACAGAAGCAACCGGCTAACACGAAAGAACTCTTCCATGACATTAATCTATATAATATCCGACAATTTATTAAAGAAATCAAACTGTATTACAAAATATATGTTCAATAAAACTACAACATCAAACACGCATATTACTGCATCTAGTAATGAAATCCACACAAATTCTATATGCCCAAAAGCTCAGAATCATCTACCATGTATACAACCGTGAAAGCAGAATAATGTTTCATATTTTTATTACCTTAAAGCTCGCAAGAAAATTAAATTTCGTTATTGAATGACCCATGAAAGAGATGATATGCCGTTAAACAAACAAATCAATCGTTGATTTGTTAATAACGACCAGATTCATTATTAACGATAAATAATCAATTAACATATTTTTTATGATAAAGGAATTACCAAAAGAAAAACCAAACACTTCTAATAGTGAGAGAAAAGAAACGTTTCAAAGATGGAACGAAGTGCTTCAGACGACAGAAAGAAATCGCCAATAGAAAAAAATATGGTGAGACTTGAAATATTAAAGTCTGAAGTGAGATCTCAACTGGCCAGGATGAACAGGAACAAAGCAACGGGAACAGGTTAAATTGTAATAGAAATGCTATCAGCCATAAACGATTTCGGCATCGACAAGTTTACGGAAATAGTAAACGAAATATACGATAATGTTATCGTACTTCCTGACAGACCTGAGTAGGCTTATCTTCGTAGCCTAACAAGCCAGGTGCAAATAAATGCGAGCTCCACCAGAACCACGTAACAAAGCTCATCACGCCGATTCTTTTCAATAGAACGCGTATCAAAATTAGGCACGAAATAATACAAGAACAGTGCAGTTTAGTTAAAGACACTGGAACACTGGAACAAGAAATGCAATATTTCTGCTCAGAATGAAAGCACAATACCAGTGCAGAAGAACATGTATTCATATTTCGTAGATTACCACCTGCTGTGGTAGTAATTATACATCTTTACGAAACTTAGATTACCCACTGCCAACGTGTCTATCCGTCTTGAAGACACTGTGAAATGTCAATCTCTAGCGTGCCAGCACAGCCATGCAAGAATGTTATAACAATGCATCAGTGAGAGTATTAAATAAGCATTTGATAAGTGTTATAATGCATCTTTAAGTTCGTAGTTTCTGGTTAATAGTATTTCAAGAAAAAAAAAAATAACAAAATATTAGAAGAAGAAAAATTAAATATTATAGGCACATAGATTAATAATACAATAATAGTGAATACAGTAGTTCAGTGCAGCAATGCGTATGACACAACGCGAGGTTTTGAAACCCACTTTTCGACCCCTGTTCCTATTAAAAGACTTCCTACTCATAGTGAATGAACGAGTCTACGCTCAGCAATTAGTGTAGTCAGTAATCTTTCTACACAACATAACTAGAAGAGAAAATAATGGCGTAATAATGAAGTTAATATTCCACACCACTTCAAATAAAAGATTAGGAAGGAAATCCTCATCAATACTGAAAAGAGCTATAACAGCTACTGGTCTTGTGAAACGTATTTCCCTGACAAATTGTCAGCTGTATACAATCGCTTCTTAAGATCATTGGTGAAAAAAAGGCTTTGAGCTAGTGAAGCCTGAGGGTGTTGCCAAAGGTCATCCATTTTTTAACATTGTGGGCTGGCGCTACAGAATCACAGGCAAAGAACCGTACAAAATAACAGAAACCACATCACTTGCGGACAACCAACAGCAGTAGCAACAACTAAAATGTATAACGCAGAAGCTCAGGCAATGAGTATGACTCAACGCTACGTCGTGTAACCCACTTTGCGACCCACGCAATGGAAATATTGACCTTCTGTGAACAAAGATCATTCTTCAAATGAGAATTTGATATATGATAACACTCAGTGGGGTTCCCACAGATCTGTGTAAAAAAAAACCAAAAAACCCAGGACTATTTTTAAAAATTACAAGGACTGAAACTAACACATACACACAAAGTGAATGGTCATCAATTTCATAAAAGACAAACTTTGTGATTTATCTGTTAACTAGCAACATGGCCCGGCGTTGCCCATGCTTGATTCAAAAATCGTACGACTCATACAGCAATCGCAATCACTTGACTTAAAATATTTTTGCCCTTCCTTGACTTTAAAGTGGTGCCCTTTGCCGTGCTGATGTTGCTACATGCCTTACGTCTTGCCTATCTCACACTGCGAATTTTTTCGAAGCTTTATACTAAACATTAAATCTGTTACGAAAAAAGAACTAAACAGAATGAACACAAAACGATCAGCTTTAAAAAAGGACTCGTAACTGGAAAAACCGAATGAAAAAAAGAATGTTAACAAAAATACTTTTCACACCCAACCCAGTTCTGCGGAATCAGAATCAACGTTGAGTTTAAGCAAGCGAATGAGCCAATTGGAGTAAAGTGCCATGCAGATTTAAATTTTTCCACTTGTGACGAATGCAGCTATCGATTTTTTTTTTTTTTGCATGCATGCTAGTTAACATTCGTGTCAGTCAGCTGTTGGCTCTCACGCTGGCCAATAGAATCTTCCTGCCTATTCGTGGCAGCCAGCTATGGCTCTCACTCTGGCCAGTACAAAATGGCCGCAAACTACATGAAAACTGCCGTAGAAGCATGAAAAAAAAATCGATTATTTCCACTATCGATGGGGTTGGGAAATGCAAAATCGGTCTTCCTTCCCTCTAACTTGGAGCATGTGCATGTAAATTTTGTGCAAATCCGTCGAAAACACACACACACACACACACATCCTACACACACACACACACACACACATCCTGCCTTTTATAGAAAAAGATACAGCTGGTTCGAATAATTCATAACACATGGATCAAAAAAAATTATCAAACAAATCCAAGTTTTTTGAAGGCTAAAGCTTTTTCAATGCAGATCTGTATTAAAATACATATTTTGTTCTGTTACATTGAAATCCTTTTGATATTAATAAACTTTAATTCTTACTGCTCCATATTTCTGCTATCTAGACTATTCATGGTTTGTAAATGCCACAAAAGTTCTTGACTGCTGCGCATTTCTTGTAAAGTTAAGTTTAATGAACAGAACTAGAAATTTTCATAAAAAGCCGACACGTTTTTGATCTTGAACTACTACTACTCATGGATTTTGATTTCTGGCAATTTGACTCAACATTCAACGTTTTTTTTATTTTTTCCTAGTTTAGCTGTTGAAATTGGACATCTCTGTGGACTTGGTCTTTTTTGGCATTGGACTTTATAGACAATAATTGTTGAATTTCTGAGTCTGCTCAACTCTTTCTGTCATCATTCACTGTCCCTGATTTAAATTAGCAAATCTTGTGGCTCTTTCAAGCAATGTTTTTTCAAAGCCAGTTCTTTAATTTTCATATGTTACAAATTCATGAAATTCAACTTCAAGTATAGAATCATAGGATAACAACGAATATTTCGGAAATATCAAGAACTTTAAATTTTATTTCATACTTTCTGAATGGATTCCGCCTGCAAAAAGCAAAAGCATAGTTCATCCTTCTATCATCTTCGCCTGTTAAGTTGGCACTGGTGCTTCCAGTACAAGGTAAACAAAGATGGCCGCCTTTTTATATGGATACAATGTTCTGACTTTCTTCTGATTGGTTAACCTTCTTTGGTGGACTATTCTCAAAGGATTGTTGAATTTCACTAACTCACTAATCATATACATATATGGGGACACAAAAAAGTAACACCATAATCATGGATTTTTATTTTGTCCACTGATAGTGAATTCAAACATCGTCTATTGAACTCAACAATTAGATTTTACAAGATCCGTCATTCCAGTCTTTTTACAAAAAAAAAAAAAAAAACAGGATGCCACTTAACGATCTGTTTGAACTGCTCGAAAAATTCGATCTATTTGGGAAGGATGTTAGAATAATCCACAACTAATGCTTATAATAAACCATTCGTTTACGAATAGTTCCGTTTATTAAGTAATGAATGTATTTATTAATAGCTAGACATTTTAGCTACTTTATTATGTATTGAGCCTCTATAGGAGAGCCTATCCTCAGGAAGCTGGAGGTCCTTCCAGCATTTAGGCACGATGTTAACAATATGAAATACGTAGATGACAGAGTGTTGTGTTAATATCAGATGCATAACGAATACAGAACCTCCTGGACAAGGTAGTGAAGGAAAGTTAGAAGAAAAGACTAATCATCATAAGATAGAATATACGGTTCTAAGCAATATGGACAACTCAAGATGTGAGTCGTTAAACAAACAAATACGTTAAAATTAATTAAAGTGTCGAAATCTAATGATGCCTGTTTCGCCAATTCGCAAACACATAAGATCTTTTTTAATTCTTTTTCCAAGTCCAGTTTCATTTTTGGAAACGGATAAATCATCAATGTCAATCGTTCTCGATTGTTTTCTTTGTTGACCATATTCACATAGTCTATGAATATAGAATACAGCGCAGTACGTAATCTTTTCAATTCTCAACGTTAAAGAATTATAGTATTTTTTAGTCAGACACTCTACTGAATCTGACTTTATCGCCAATTTGTCACCAAAAATGTTCTGTAATTCTTCAGTCTTCGATATCAAAGGCTGGCAGTGCATATTCAGGGAAAAACATGGCATGCCTTTATTTTTCGCATTATATATTTTGATCCTTCTGATTGGTTAACCCTTCTATTGGTGAACTATAAAATGTCAGCTCATTTTGGCTGGCTCACTAGTACACCAGGGTACGTAAAAACTCCAACATTCTTAATTTGTATTCTCTTATTGTTCTCTCTGATTAATATTTTTCTTGTATTCTCTCAGACTCAGTAACTTCTCGTGTCTTAGTGGCTTTATTACTTTATTGGGGTGAAATGATTAAATATATATATTTCCTCCCAAAGTGATATTCAAGAATTTAAATGCAATGTCAATCGTTATCTTTTATTTTCTTAATTCTTGTTCTTTTATTGTTCTCTCTCTCTCTTTTATTGTTTTCTCATATTCTCTAATGCGTAGTAACCTCTTACGTCTTATTTCTTTGTTTGATTTTCTAAAATTGAAAAAAGGTTAAAAAAAAACAAATCACTCATGTTTTACCAGATAACTCAAAATCAATAAAGAAAAAAGAAGGTGATTTACAATAGAAAAATGTTTCTAAAACTAAACTTTCTTTTTAAAGACGGAATAATTTTATCATCTTTTTAGAGATGAAGAAGAGGATCTATGAACTGTTATGTAATATAATTCATCCAATATGGCAGTGAATGCAGGACATATTTCTCACTATCTATCTATCTATCTCTCTATCTAAATATGGTACTATATAATATATCTATCTATATAACGATCTATATATATATTGTATTTATAAATATCTACAAAAGTGACTCTTTGTGTTTTTGTTTCAAAGAGATCTATCTTGATCTTTCTCTATTTATCTATCTGAAAGAAAATATATTACTTTAGTTTTTAATTTGACGATGCATTTTAGCATATTGAGTCTAAAGAGGAAAGACAAAGGAAATAGTATTAAAATGATTGATACCTACAAACGAATGAATAAGTATATGGATTTTAAAACACGGGATTTGATTATTGGTTTTCAGATAATTCCTCAAATGATAGGAAGGTGTGGAAAATAATGATCTCAACTTCATTGAAGGAATATAGTACACTTAAACAAAAAAAATAATGTTGTTTATAAAGATTTTCACATCGACTGAGATGTCGAGCAAAACAGTTGAATATCTCTCAGTAAATCTTATTACTATAAACTGTATTTAGTAGATACAGGGGTATGAGTAGACGTACCATATTTAACATTGAAATTAATGTTTACTTCCCTAGAGAGACTTAGTAAAGATAATGAATCTCCAGTTAAGGTTGGGACTTCTCCAATAGGAATACATTAACGTATTCAATTTAACAAATAAGCAAAAACTCGTTCTAACATATCCAATATATCTATATCATATATATATATATATTATTTTTGGTATATATTCCATATATTTTGACCAGATTCTAGATTACTTCATCCTGGTGGTTTTGATTATTTTGAATGATTCCTGGTTAAATTTTCAAAAACTTGGTTTGAGGGAATTCAATCTGAATTTATATACATATATATAATATATATATATATATATATATATATATATATATATATTACTATATAAAGGTGTGTGTATGTGTGTGTGTGTGTTCTGGTTCGTGTATGTAAACCATGTTTCTTTAAAGTTGTCCAAATTTTAGTGTAACAGGAAAATTGTCCAAATTGTTTAACAAAAATTGGTTCATCACATTAATTCTTTTGAACAATTGTCTCTTATTGATTAAAACATTTTTTGCTAAACATTTTCTCCCTGGTTTTCAACATTTAGAACGCCTACTGGGCCTTACTTGCCCTGATAAATAAGAATTTATAATTCCTCTCCAGTCTATCAGACGAATACATTTTTATCTGTGATAAACAAAATGACATGTTTATCATTAATTAATTCCTTTTTTAATTCTCGAAATTTTTTCTTGACATGTTCATTAATTAATAGCTTCAGCTGATGTTTAGTTTTGGAGGATTGAAATAAAGTTCGAATACACACACCACACACACACAGTCCACTATATTTATTTCCAATGATCTAATATTTTTGTGGGCTACCATGAGATGTTACTTTTCAGCAAAGTTTACTAAACCGTTTGTTTTAAATCAGATATGTCGATGACACTTTTGCATGGTTCTCTAATGAAAGTGAGGCTGTTGAAATTCTTTAATGAATATCAACTCCTTACATAATCGTTTGTCTTTCACTATGGAAGGGGAGAAGGACAACTGTCTGCCTTTTTGGACGTTTTTGTTGAACACAGTAGAGGTGGTTTTATTACAAGCATCTATCGTAAACCCACCTTTACGGGACTTTATTTGAATTGGTTCATTTGCTCCTGCATCAAGGAAAATTAATCTTGTTAAAACCTTGGTGTATAGAGCGCTTAAAATTTGTTCTCCTATTAAATTGGACCGTGAATTTGAAAAAATATTAGGGAGATTTTCCTTAGTAACGGCTATCCGGAGGCCCTTATTGATTATATTATTAGTAAGAAGACTAAGGAATTTCATTTCCCTAAAAATCCAGGGGCCTTCTAAATGTCCGGTTTATTTGAAGATTCCCTGGATTGGGGATAGTGGTCAAAACTTAATTAAGCAGGTTAGCAAGTCGGTTTCCGGTTGTTTCCCATCTGTTGCTTTTACGTTGCATTTTTCGAACTAGGTCTGTGTTTCTCTTTCGCAAGGATGTATTGCCCTACATCAAATTGAGTAATTTAGTATATGAATTTAATTGCCAGTGTGCTGCTGGTTATGTGGGGCGTACAACCTTGCATTTGGAAACTAGAATCAATCAGCATGTACCTTCCAAAATACGACTTGGTAAGATAGATAAAATATGCTATCTCCCCCCCATGAATATGGAATCGGCTATTGCTCAACATTTAGTTGAGAATATAGCCTGTGCCAAGTTGTATAAAAAAGAGTGGTTTAAAATTATTCATACAGCCGATTCCAACAATCATTTGAAGATTTTGGAATCGGTCTGTATAGGATTAAGAAAACCTTCTCTCTGCCGGCAGAAAAAAATTTATAAAGTCTCTTAATCTGTTGGGGGATATTTTATTTTAACTGTCCCTCGCTAATTTATTTACATTATTTCCCTCCCCTCGTTACAAGTATATATACTTTTTTGTTATTTTAGTGTGTTTCCCCTTTTTTTTTTTTCATTGTCGTTAATATTCTTTTCGTCTTTAATTATCCAACGATTGTCTCCTGATGAGATGTTGGCTGAAAGGGTCCTAGAGACTTTTAAAATTAAAATCAATGGTTTCCTTGTTTTTAAAACTATTTATAAATTTTGTACCTCCAAACATTTGTTTATATATATATATATATATATATATATATATATATATAATTCCAGGATGATTTTCCAACTTATTCATTATCTCCGTCTTCTTTAAACGTCTTTCTGTCCTGGAATAATTTCATTTTCAAGTTTTTTCATTGCTCTTTGGACTGTCATAGCTGAAACTCCTCTCTCACTTGCCAAACGTCGTATGGATTGAGTTGGATCTTTTCTAATTGATCTCTTTAGCTACAAGTTGAAATGATGATCCCTCTTCCCATTGTGACCTCCTGGTTCAATGTTCCTCTTTACTTTTCCCTCTTTTTTAATATTATTTACCGTTCTCTTGTTGGTTCTTGAACAGACTTTGAAGATGGAACCCGGAGTTTGAATGTTGGTACCATTGCTGAAGGTCTGAATAATCTTTTTCCTCACACCATTACCCAATTGGGAAGAGAATGGTTCTGTCACAAAAAGAATTTAACCTGTTCTCGTGTTCTCAAGGGGTTTTCAGTGATTCTTACTTAAAATAGTGTCAAGATAGCTAAATGCCTTATCTGAAAATCCGGAAAAAATAAACTCAATTAGTTTAGTAGTTTTTATTTTATATATTAAACACCTCGCTGGATGATCACTGACATCTCATTTTAACAGATATATTTACCAAAAGTACACAAAAGTATTTTGAAATACGAATGAGTAAATTTATTCAATAACATCGTATTGGCTTCAATCACGGCCTCTAGACGACTTCAGAATCTCCTGCAACTTTTCTGGGCGGTCTCCTTGTTTAAATTGGTGAATACTGCCATAATACTTGCCTTCAGTATCTCCTTGTATCTTTGGTGATACAAGGAGTTTTGTGGTTCTCAATTGCGCCCCACACATAATAATCAAGGGGGCTGCAGTCTGGGAATTAGGGGGTCAGATATAAGGGGTGACGTGGTTGCAGAAATTGTCCTAAACCATATCTCCTGCTTGTGTGGCATTATGCAGAGTCCTGTTGCCAGACATAGGGTCTTCCAGCCAGTCACCCTCTTCACTTAGGAAAGCACTACCTCCTCATGTTGAGTATCAGCAAGATGAATGCAGGCAACTAGATAAAAATTATATATAGTCATAATATTAAGTAGTATATGAAATTTCCCCCCCCTCTCTCTCTCTATATATATATATATATATATATATATATATATATATATATGTTTTATGTTTTTATATTTATACATTCTTTTTTATAGATACAAATATTTAATTAAATGCTCTGTTTGTATCTATAAAACGAAAGTATACACATAAAAATGTCTTAAAATAATTTTCTGACTTTGTCCAATTCATAATATATATATGACGTCACACATTATGAAATGGACAAAGTCTGACAATTATTTTAAGACATATTTATGTTTATACATATTTTTTTTTATGTATCTATAAAAAGAATGTATAAACATAAAAATGTCTTAAAAAATATATATATATATATATATATCTCCAAACATGTAAATAAAGGAATACATTGTACTAACCAGTCATTTACTAACACCTGATGAGATGTGGTGATACACATCGAAACATGATTGCATTTATGTAGCGTTTATTTACAAGTTCGAATGTAATGTAATGTTCTATAATAAAGAATATTGCTCTACTTTTGCTTTGCACTGTACCCTATTTTTAATTAATGTTAAGAACGTTGGAATGTATATTCGTTCTCATTTTATACACACATATATATATATATATATATATGTGTGTGTGTGTGTGTGTGTGTGTGTGCGTGTGTGTGTGTAATCGTCTCTTAGAATAAACAAGTAAAAACAATCACCTTTTAAATACTCGAAAATTTAGTATCTTTTTCCAAACTGATGGACTGCGAAAATTAACATTTGATTGACAGATGAAGATGAGAAAAGCGATTTCTTTATTCTGGGAGTCTGCTTATTACTTCTTGCATTCTTTCTTTCTTTCTTTCTTTCTTTCTTTCTTTCTTTCTTTCTATTTCTATTCTCCGTTTTTTTTCTGTTTATTCTCTCAAAAATGATCCCAAGAATCAGGTGTAAAAACAAGCTCATGATGATTTATTAAAGTAAATACCAAAGGAAAAATAAACATATAACGGATAGCTTCTTTTGCTTAAACAAAAATGCAGAATACACATTCTTGTCTTTTTTATTATTATTATTTTACAGCCGAGAATATAGCGTCGACAAATGTCATCAAATCTTAAAAGAAACTGCGAAGGACGTTGCATAATTTATAGACTGTCATTTCATGATATGAACGAATGCCACATATTCTCTCCTGCGTGAAACACGACGTATAATCGTCTCGTTGAGTTCACATTGTAAAGTATTTCTTTTTCCCATTTGCTTTTTTTTTTTAGAAAGCAGTTTGAATTAGTAAACAATCTTATTCTGTAGACGACGACAGGTGAACAATGAAGATTTTCTTTTTACTGAGATAAGTAATAATATTAAGCTTTTATTATGAACAAGTTTCGTGTGTATCTCCTATTTAAAGATTTTTAGAAAAAATGTCGAATGCGCTTCTAAACGTTAGCAAGAAAGATATCAATGTCTACAGTAAAAATAGGAATACCTTCATAATCAGTCGATGGCTAATGACTATATATCCTCTTGAAATGGTATGTCGGTATTTTATCACCATCTTGATTTTGGTAAACTTGAATAAAGAAAAAGAATTTTGGTTGGTTGGTTTTGTATGTCAACTCTTGATGGGTTATTTAATGTCACATATTGTAGGCGCATCAAATTAAAATCGAGCTCACAACTCAGTAGGAATAGATAGCAAGATTATCTTCGCTAATCATTACGCGATAAAGAGACATACAATAATAATGTTTATTTTGAAAAGGCATTGGAAATTGATTGATGAAAATACATTGGAAAGTGATTTTACTATAAAAATGCACCGGGAAGCGATTTTATTATGCAATTGCATTGGAAAACGATTTTATTATGAAAATGTATTGGAAAATGATTTTATTATGAAAATGCATTGGAAAGTGATTTTATTATGCATTGGAAAAATTTTATTATGAAAATGCATTGGAAAGGATTTTAAACTGAAAATGCATTGGAAAGTGATTTTATTATGAAAATGCATTGGAAAGGATTTTATTATGAAAATGCATTGGAAAGGGATTTTATTATGAAAATGCATTGGAAAGGGATTTTATATGAAAATGCATTGGAAAGTGATTTTATTATGAAAATGCATTGGAAAGTGATTTTTTTAAATGCATTGGAAAGGATTTTATTATGAAAATGCATTGGAAAGGGATTTTTATTATGAAAATGCATTGGAAAGTGATTTTATTATGAAAATGCATTGGAAAAGGGATTTTATTATGAAAATACATTGGGAAGTGGTTTTTACTATGAAAATACATTGGAAAATGATTTTATTATGAAAATGCATTGGGAAGTGATTTTACTATGAAAATGCATTGGAAAGTGATTTTATTATGAAAATGCATTGGAAAGTGATTTTACTATGAAAATGCATTGGAAAGGGATTTTATTATGAAAATGCATTGGAAAGGAATTTTACTATGAAAATGCACTGGAAAGTGATTTTACTATGAAAATGCATTGGGAAGTGATTTTACTATGAAAATGCATTGGAAAGTGATTTTATTATGAAAATGCATTGGAAAGGGATTTTATGATGAAAATGCATTGGGAAGTGTTTTTATCATGAAAATGCATTGGTAAGTGATTTTATGAAAATGCATTGAAATGGGATTTTACTATGAAAATGCATTGGAAAGGGATTTTTACTACGACAATGCATTAGAAATTGATTTTAATTTAAATTTGCTTAATTTTATGACTTTTATTTAATATTTAATTTTTAAAGGACGCCTGGTGAGAATCAAAATCACTACTAGTATTGGTCCATTAGATCAGACTCACTATCACACTAAGTATGTATGCGTGTTCATTTGACTGGTGGGTTAGTCTATTTTTACTAAACTTCACCCCCACGTTTTTTAGTTATTTAATGTCGAATAGACCGCTCAGTGGGTATCAAATTCAGTTGTAATAGTCAATCAAACTAACACAAAATATTATTTTTTAAATGTTAAATAAAACTTGAAAATCATTTAAAAATTACATCTGCACTGATTTAGCATACTTACACAATGATGGAAAAACCACCAAACCCAGTGATATGGTGAGGTATTGCTGTGGTACCCTGGATTAGTGTTATTTCAGCCCTGAAATCATACTCGGCCACAAATGAATAAAGGCTTTGATGGGGAAGCTGATTCTGTTTTGAAGTCAACACTTTTGTCCATTGATGATAAAGCTTATAAGCCTTAATTACAGATTAACTTTATCAAACATAATTAAACTTGCAGTGACTGCATCAGAGAGAAGTGAATATAATGCAGTTATATTTGCATTGATCTGCCATTTCTAGCCTGTCGGTGAACCAAAAATACTGTTAATATGCTGGGGTATGGCTGTAGTGCCTTAGGTTTGTTGTGATGTTATTTAACTCCCAAACCCAGAGTTATCACATGGTGAAGCCTTTGTTGAAGACAACATTGCAGTCCTCGTAACAGTTGTTCTTTTTAATCGGTTTCATCCCATGCAAGGCAATAAAGCCACTAAAACACAAAGCGACACAGTGTGTGGAAGAATTAGGTACAGAAACATTAGTAATAAGCGGGATGAGAAAAGAGTAATCAGGAGGACAGTAGATAGCGATTGACATTGCATTTAAATTTTTAATGATTAAAGTTGGCTGGAAAGTATGGAACTAGAAGAGAGTTCCACAAGTGAGAAGTACGAGAAAAGAAACAGTTAGCATAAAACTTACGGCTACATCTAGCCATGCTCAACTGTAAATTGATGAGATCCCAACGCCAGCCCAGTACTGGACTTAAATTAATAAAAAAGAAAATCTAGGTACGGTTACCTTGCTTATATGGGAAGGAAGGTAGATCCCGTGGTCTTTGAAAGTTCCTATTGATTTTGTTATTTGCAAGATAGACATTTCATAGATTTCGCCGATGGTGGCACTCGAGTGGCAGTCAAACATGAACAGTGTCAAAATAATGTTTTTTTTTTTTTATTTTTTAGATAATTTTATTTGCTTAAGTTAGAAATATACATTTTGTCATAAAGCTTTGTACCTATAATATTATAAACAAACAAAAACTAATTTATTCATATGAAATTCAGTGTCTTCATACATAGAGGAGGAATGATAAAAAAGTATCGCGATTGTTGCTATGGTAACGGGGCAAAAGCACCCAAATTGATTGACCTTGAACCCTGTTGATCATACACATTAAGTTATAACGTTCTCGCTCACTTTCCTTGTTTATAACAGTTCTTAGAAGGAAAGTGTGTAGAGTGTGGTCGTCTAAAAACACCACAGAGGTTCCATCAGTGACAATGGCTTGTGCAGCAGTTTTGGGACAAACACAACATTCACCAGACCGGACAACCACCTTATTCTCCAGATCTCGCTGCTTGCGACTTTTTACTCTTTCCAAAAATCAAATCCCACATAAAAGGAACAAGATTTCAAGACATCGAGGAAATCCCCCACCAAAAAAAGATACGCCGCTGGATAACGTGTGTGCCTCCAGAAGGGGGCTACTACAAAGGAGATTAAATGCCGAATTGATATGTATTGTAGTTTTCTTCTGATTAGTCAATTCCAGACGATTTTCATCAGTTGCTGACATTTGTCCGTCCAATTTGGATGAGTACTCGTCTCAACATCGTGACAAATTGTGTCATCTGTCAGTTTCTTTCTTTCTTTCTCTCTCGCTCTCGCTCTCTCCCTCTCTCTCTCTCTCTTTATATATATATATATATATATATATATATATATATATATATATATATATAAAAAGAGAAAAAAAAAAAGAGAAGAGAGGAGAGAGATCAAATAAAAGGTTTACCTTCAGCATCCCGACTGCACTCATCAGAAGATATCAGCAATTGACTGTTTGTAGTTATCGATGTTGCTTTTTAATATGCACTTTTCATTCGTGCAATTTTTTTTCATACTGTGTCTTACTGAAAATCTCTCTCTCTCTCTCTCTCTCTCTCTATATATATATATATATATATATATATATATATATATATATATATATCCAGGTACTATGGAAATAAATAGAATACAGAAACAACATTCGTAACATAGAGCCGAGTTCGAATTACAGTCAAATCCATTACATTCACTTACGTGCCAATACCCTTGGGAAAGGTAAGAATTCTCTAACTCTCCCTCCAGCTATGGGTAAAATAGCAGGACAGACTGGGTTCTATAGCCTTGGATGGCAACTGGTCTAGGAGAAGGACAACTCTGAATTCAAAACCTGCGGAGGGTCATTTGGGAACCTTGTGGCATTCGGTGCACCAGGTCTCTGTATTCGTCCCTTCAAAAGTGTGGATGGTCCTGCACGAAGCCTTCGCCACTATAATTAAATCTCATGTGCCGGTGTCGGGCTGTCGGTTTCCTGGAAACTGATCTGCTTGACCCTCATACGTCGAATCTCGACGGGAGAGTCGATTATTATTATTATTATTATTATTATTATTATATATATATATATATATATATATATATATATAATGTATAAATGATTCTAGTATATGTACTTGTAATTTTATTTTAGGGCTTATTTTATATAACATCGTTGTGTTAGTGGTAAATATTTCTTGAATTTCTTTTTGGATTTTCTCTTTGTACTGATTGGTTATATGTGATTTATCGAATTAAATATAAAAATGATTAAAATTATTATAGCCAAAAAATAACCGAATATCAATAAAATGAGATCAAATTTAGGGTCTAACATACGGAATACGCAGAGAAAGCAAAATGGCTTAACACATTTGTAGATTGAATAAAAGTGAAATATAGTGAAGAACTGCAAATGTGTTTTTATTTTCGAAATGGACATATAATGCCATTTTGTTTTATTTCATTTTCAGTTGACAACATGAATCGGATGGTCGAGCATTTAATTGTGGAAACGATTATAAAGAACAACGAATCGGTAAATATAATATTTAAAAAATGCTTTGAAATATCGATTCCCTGATTTGAATATGTGCTTTTTTTCTGTTCTTTTACTTGAAGTTATACACTCGTCGCCCTCGATCTATTGGACAATTAAAAGATTCCATTCTTCAACAAACTGCTGACATTCTATATGAAATGGTTTGGTTTAGTTTATTTTGTTTTACAGCATATCAACCTCAATGGGTTATTTAATGCCGACAACATTTTTTATTGCTGGTAATATTTTGTTTTGTCAAAAATCTATTTCTGGTCATATTTTTCCTTCAAAATTGTATTGCTGATAATAATCTTTTTTTTTTTTTTAAATTATTGCTGGGAATAGTTAACTATTTGCCCAAAGCTGGGACCCTAACAGGTGCTACCACTCTGGGTCAGGGTGGACCTGGGAACACCAGCAATTAAGAGGTACTTCCACGCTCCTCAAAACCTCCTGAGGCCTTGCTGCTGGATGTAGTTTATCGACTTACCCAGGACGCGGATGTAGTTTATCGTCTTACCCAGGACGCGGATGTAGTTTATCGTCTTACCCAGGACGCGGATGTAGTTTAATGTCTTACCCAGGACGCATATGAAATGACTCTTCAAGTTATGGACAACTTTTGTGAAATTTTTTAAATAGTGTTTTGGAAAGTATAACTATAATATTTTTTGACTGATTTAATTTTTAAAAACGAAATGAGATAAAATGGTATTATATGTACATTTCGAAAATAAAAACTTATTTGTAATTCTTTACTCTATTTCTCTTTTATTAAAACTACAAATGTGTCAGGTCATTTTGCCGCACTGTATACTTTTAAAAAATAGCAGAAACGAAGCATGAATCAAATAACATAAAAAAAAACAAGTCTTTGATAATAGCTAACGCCAGCAGAGAGTCCTGTCCTGAGACATAGAAAAATATAGTTTCAAATATGAACGTGAAACAAGGAAACTAATCCGGAACATCGAAGCACTAAATAAGATAATTAACATTAAACATTTGTTGGTACTAAACTAAACCAGGATCAAAACTCGATTGATTTGACATCAGTCGGGAATTTTGTTTCCCCTGAGCTATCATTGTACCGGCGAAAGAAGAAGGTGAATTATTTTTTCGATTCAGAGTGCTCGATTCATAAAAAAAACAAGAATATCAGCAGTAGCAGTCACTGTTTAAAAATTCGCGCTTTCCCTCTAAAGTGCTCAACCGAATTTTATTTGTTCGGGGGTTACATATTTTCATCCATGGACAGATTGTTTCGCTGTATCACAGCTCATCAGTGTGGATAGACATCCGATTGTCTCAAACAAGGATTTTGTATCAGTCGGAGATTTTCCCCTAAGTTATCAGCTTTTTTGAGGATTTACATTATTTATTTTTGAATAAACACGCCAATGACTCAGGGTGGTCAATTCATAGAAGTTCTTATATATATATATATATATATATATATATATATATATATATATATATATATATATATATAACAATATGTCCATAAAGTTCACAAATGCACTTTAAACCATAACTTTATTTGTATTTGCGATAGAAATAATTTGTAAAAAGATTAGAAAGAAGTAAATCTATATTTTTAAAGGATTTATTGCAATTTTATTTAAGTTTCCACATGTCCTCCATCATTAGCAATACGAAGAGTAATACGATTTTGCAGTTCACGGAAAACATTTGCCAACTGATTTACAGTAAAACCTGAAATCACATTAGTTATTTTAGCTATACTTAAAACTAGGTACATTAAAGATTTTTACAGATTATTTCTATCACAAATACAAATAAAGTTATAAATTTTTTAAAGTGCACACGACTTTTATGGACACCCTGTATATATACACGTTTGAAAAAATTATAAATTCATTTTTATACTGCATATATATATATATTCATGTGAAAAATTTCAGGTAGAGTATATATGCAACAGGTGAATATAAATAAAGACAAATGGAAAACTTATTTCAACCTATACAAAGACTTTATTTTGTAACAAGTATTTATATACAAGAACATAAATTTTGGATTTTAAAAAATTTTAAATTTAGGTACGCTCATAAATATTTCAGAGATTTGCCGGAATGTCTAGGCAAACTATGGAAGACCTCAAGTGACACAATTCAGTGTGTAATAAGCTAAATGAGAAAATGATGTCCTTGAATTTCTTTTAATGGAAATTAGTATTTAAATTATTTTACTTTTGGATTCATTCATGTGTTATATGTTTTGAGATAACTTGTTCTTGTGGGGGTTCTTGATTGGGCCTTCATCGCAATAGGTAGGGAAATTAAAAAAAACATCTGAGATATTGATTTTTAATAAACTAGAGAACTAAAATGATCATTTTTTATTTAAGTATTGCATTAATATTTAAAATTACCTGTTAAAGAAAATTAATATAAAAAAACCTTTAAAAGTTCAAAGATAATTCTTCTGTCGCCATTAAAAAATTCAAATTTGATGTAGGTAGATCCTTACTTTCCGTACAAACAATTATTTTTTATTTCATGGGTGACTTTCGATGGATTTAAAAATTAATTTTGAGTTTTACAAATTTATTCAGGATTGCCGGTCCTAATCCGACCCTGAATGTTTTTAATTTTCTCACGGAGTCGGAATGATTCCAAAATGGTATAATATATAGGACTACGGCCTCTGGGATCAAAGTTTTAAAAAGTGTGACACAAATCACACTGATTGACATTCGTTCATTATATATATATATATATATATATATATATATATTGTTTAAAGATTTTTTATATTCAGAAGATTTTTAAAATAATTTTAGTATATAGACAAACCTACCTTTTTCACCTAAACGGATCGTCATAAATTATATGAATTTTTACTAAATATAAATCCTGACGATCCGTTTAGGTGAAACCTAGGTAGGTTTGTCTGGCTCACTAGGTGTATCTAGGTCTGCTCTACGGTTGTATTGAGCGCTTTTGTTAGTTAGTTGTTTACTCGTATCGGGTTTTTTCTTTGGGCTTCAGACCTGCATCTGTGCGATTTTTTTTGTCGACAGAAGTTCATGTTTGTAGCCCTTTCTTTTTTAAAACCTTTTTTTCCTCGAGATTGATTTGATTAGCAAATCAAAAATTCGAGGGTTTTTCGAAACGAGTCTATTATCTATATATTTATATATATATATATATATATATATATATATATATATATATATATATATATATATAAAAATATATATATATATATATATATATATATATATATATGTATTCATTTCCTCAATAATTTTCTTTATTTATCAATTAAAGTTGCGATTGATTGGTTAAAATGAAATTAAAATTTTATGATGACACATGATTTAAATATAAATCCTAACGTAATTCCAAATATAAGCTGAAAATAAACTTGTCAACTGTTAATAAACCTCATAATATCAGAGCTTTAACCTTTTTTATTTACAAAAAAATTTATATGAACACATTTTTAATTATATCTTTGTTTTTCAATTTATATTTGAATCGTTTTTTAATAAGCAAATCCAAAGGATCTAAAAGGTCTAAATAATTAACTGTTAAAATCATCCATTTGTTAATCTTTATTTTTTGCTGTATATATTGCCTCCTTTTTCAAATCAAATGTTTTTCTTAAAAATTTGTCAATTTTAAAATTATCATTTAAAAATTCATAACTGAATTAGTTGGTTGTCAAATAAATCAAAACGCCGAAACCGACAAAAGGCATTATATATATATATATATATATATATATATATATATATATATATATATATTTTAAAATATAGTCTTAAGGTGTGCTATATTTATGGAATAAAGTGCTCAATATCAAATAGAGCGTAAAAAATATAAAAAGTGAACATAGAAGTCAACACTTAAATAAACAGTCTGTTTCATGCTATATGCAATCGTCAAGGTGGCCTGACGATTGCATATATAACAAACATTTCTGTTGAATTTATATATATATATATATATATATATATATATATATATATATATATATATATATATATAATGAAAAAAGAACAGATTTAGTATCGAATTTGTTCTCTAAAATTTTTTTTTTTTTTTAAAAAAAAACAATACAACGTAAAGCATAATATTTTTATTTAAAAATATTTTTACATTTTTAGACATCACAAATTTCTATGTTATTATTATATTTCGTCTTCAGGCAATATTTGGTAACTTTGGTGAAAAGGAATTACATTTGAAAATAGAAAATATATATAGATTTTTAGATCTTATGGGTTTATATAATTTTAACTAATCAGAAGGAAGGTCAACGCTAAATTAGAAAAGTTAAAAAATATAGGTTACATGTTGGGAGATGTATTATATTCTTACTTGTCTCGGGGAACTGTAATATTAACTGCTCGGCACCTTACTTTCCACAAAATGTATACATTTAAGTTACGAAGAAATATTCTTAGAGATATGTATACCCCTGTCAAGGGGTTAATTTTTTTTTTAATTATTTTAACATATACTTTAAAACTATCTCAAAGGGACCTCCATTTTTGTATATTTTTGAACAAAAATACAAATTATTATATTATTCGCAGTTTCAGTTCACTCCAGCAGTTCGTACCACAAATATTCTTAAAAGCCTATAATTGATAACAAAAGCCATTGGTTTATACCAACGGTTTCCCATACTTAATAATTCTCGTTTTCACTCTCGCGTGCTCATGTGTGACGTCACGAGCTGCGATGCGATTTTCGCTTCCGCGTTTCGTATACACGAATTTGTCGTTGCTTTGAAATTTTTCATGCAACAAAAACTGACAGTCATTATTATTTCGTCTGTGGTATTGTTTGATATATTGAAATGTAATTGTCATCTTTGATAATGGCTTATGTAAGCCGAAAGCTTAGATTGGATTTAAACATGTATCAATATGGTGATTTCCTTTCGTCTTTCAATGATAATGTTATTAAGCTTATCAGACAATATGAAAGGAACTTACTTAAAATAAACAGACACTATATTATTTAATATTTAATGAAACATGAATCAATATATATATATATATATATATATATATATATATATATATATATATATATATATATATTTTGTCGTGTTCAATATGCGTAGTAATATATAGTAAAAAAATGGGTAAATCAGAATAGTGATTAATAATAAAAAAAAAATCGATTTTGTTGATTTGTATATTTTTAAATTAAACTTTTTACAGAACACAAATGTTAAATTTAAAAACAATTTTAAATATATTTTAATTTGATATTTCAAAATTATTGAAGGAATTTAAAGGTTTGGATTTAAATCAAATTAACGACCCCAAATTTCCGGTCATGAACAATTTAAATTAAGATGTAATTAAAAGGACGTAAAAATTGATGAAAAACTCTTTGTGGACGTGAATGATCATAAAGAGAATAAATAAATAAAAATTTTATTACAAATGATTTAACAATATAATGAAGAATAAAATGTTTATATTCGATATTTTTCCATATTTTATTGAAAAAATTTATCATTTTTTAAAAATGGATATTTTTTTGAAATTAATAAAAAAAAATTCAATTTATTTTGATGTTTAAATTTTCGTAATTTTTCAAAAAAATTTTTAAAATGAAAGTTTATTTTTTTTTATGGCTTTTCCTTAAATTTTTCAAAACAAATTTATTATTTTGTTTAAATTATAAATATTTTTGATATGAATCTTTAACAAAAATGAATTTAAACAATTCGTAGTTTGACATTTAAACTGCAATGTTTATCGTTATCTAAATATTTTAAGCAGTAAAAAATTAAATTAATTACAGTTAAGTTAAAGAAAAAGCCAACTTCTTTAAATGCAAAATTTTTCCTCCTAGTATATAATAATACTTTTGTTTTAAATGATGATATTTTTTTATGTATATTTTTCCTTCTGGTTTTTTTTCTCATGAATTAAAAAAAAAATATAAGTTTTTAAATTTAAATAATTGAATCAATTTACATTTCAATTTTAAAAAAACTATTTTTTCTATCAGTCAAAAAAAATATTATAAACCAAAAATATATAAAATCGCTTCTGAAACAAATATTGGTCAATGTTTAAACATTTGCTTTCTAGCTCATTGAAGAAAATAATTATATTTCGACGTCGTCATTAACAATTAAAAAATTATTCTTTTATTATCATTTATTTATTATGAAAAAAAAAAAAACAAATGAAAAAGATTGTTGCCCGATCAAGCATAACCTTCAACATCTCAACCTAAATGAAGCCCATTGAAGGAAAAGTGTTTTTGTTTGTTTGTTTGTTTGTTTGTTTAATAGGGTTGAAAAGAAAATCTAAGAACCTGCTTCTTGCTTTCCTATCAAATTTGATCTTCAAATATTTAAATAGAATATCAATCGTTATCTCCTGTCTTCTTAACTCTTGTACTTTTATTGTTCTCTCACATGAATAGTATTTTCTCATATTCTCTAAGACCCAGTAACCCCTTGCATTTTAGTGTTGTTATTGCCTTGCTTGGGGTGAAATGATTAAAAAAGAAAATGAATAACTTGATTGGAAATGAATCGGTAAAAAAATCTATTATTTTAATGGATATCCTTCATATATAATTATATATAGATAGTTTTATATAGTTAGATGGGTGGCCGCTTATTTTATAAGTTGCTTTAAATTTGGATGTGCGGGTGGTGTCATGGATAACGGCTCGGAAAGATGAAAAAATGTAAAAATATTAGTTCCAGTTCTGGTTCGTTATATTTACTTTTTTAAAATAACATTGGGAAAAATAAATCCACCAAGATCCTCTCAAAGCTATGGGTTAATTATAGGACTTCTAGCATTAAAAATTTTATTATATCAAAAAAAAACAAACTATAAAATTTTTTCTGGCTTTAAATAACGTTAAATTTGATAAGTTGTATTAAAAAAAAATCAATCTATTTATATTTTTGGCAAAAAATTAAGCCTTTGCTGGTTTTGAACAACAACGAAATACAGAAAGGAAAAACAATTTATTTATTTAACTGAAAATATTAAAAATTTTTAATGAAATTCAGTAGAATATTAGAACATTTTCAAGATACGTAAAATTCATACATTTATGGATCTTATATGGTGGACGGACATTTGCGACTCGGACAATTTACGTCCCTGGACAGTTGCGTTCTTAGACAAATGCGTCCCTTGATAATTGCATACCTATATGAAATAATTTTTTTTTTTTGTAACATTTTTTAGAGTTTTTAATATATAAATCTACGAATTCAATCTCTTTAATTACTCTAAACAAGGAATTAATATAATTAGTTAAAATATAAATAAAAATTTAAATCAAAAATAAAGAAGAAATAAATACAATTTTTATTCAATCCATTTAGTTCGTAAGAAACAAACATCTAATAGATTCTGGATTTTATATTTTATTTTTTTTATTTGGAACCCCCATGACTTGGTTCATTTAAAATCAAATCCATTAATTCAGAATCTATTAATAAATAATGAAAATAAATCCATTAATATATATATATATATATATATATATATATATATATATATATATATATATATAAAAATCACCAAGTATATAATTGGTATATACGGAATGAATTTAAATAACCAAAGGATTTTATTCTTAAAAACTGCTAATATAAAAAGAGCATATATAATTATTATTTATAAAAAATTATAACATAAACATGTTATAAAATCACTACATGTAAATATTTAAAATTATTTTTAATATTACACGTATTTTAAAGATCTGAATAGCTATTATAACATGATTTCGTTGTCGAGCGTTTGAATCTTTCTATACTTCGTTTTTGATTGGTTATTTTAGCTTTTGTAACAATGTTTCCCCCCCTAGTGTAGGATCGTTAATTAATCTGAAACTTTTAAAACCATTTATTTTATCTTCAACATCATCACTTGATAAGACACAGATTTGGGTGTTGAAACAAAATGGCTATTTTTGTAGTGATTTTATAACATACTTATGTTATAATTTTTTTATAAATAATTATATATATATATATATATATATATATATATATATAAATATATCAAACAAATGTATTTTTCTTCAATTTATATTACATTTTTCATTCACACAAAAAAAGTAGATTAGTAAAGTTTTTTATATAAAATATTTAAAACATCTTCGCAAACAAATTTATTAAAGTTATATTATTAACTTTATTACTCCATGAATGTTATATATCCTTGGTTTTAATATCTTCAAGTTGTATAAGGTCTTTTTTTTATTCTTCTAGTATTATTTTTTGTTGTACATTTCAGCCATCCTGGCAATATCTATAAGTTTTTATCCGTTAAAAATAATAATTTCTAACGAAAGCATATTTCGATTCGTAATTTAATTTTTGTTGCCCGCTATTAATTTGGATATACTAAAAAAAAAAATAAAAAAACAATTTTTCTAAAAACTCTATTCTATATAACTATTATTTAATATATATATATATATATATATATATATATATTATATATATATATATATATATATATATATAATTATTTTAAATTTTGATTTCAATTTTTTAAAACACGTAAATTTCAGAAAATGTTATTCCAAAAAAAATTTCGCTTGAAGATGGAACAGAGCTTAAATCTTTAACTCAATTTAATTTAAATAATTTAAATAATTATATTTTTCTTTTTCTTCTTGTTTTGAAACATGGGACTTCTTATGTCGCGATTTGGAATCATATTTTTAAATAAATAATGATATTTATGCTCTACTTTTGTATCGAGCACTATTTTTTAAAAATAATAACTAAAATACTAAGGGACTTTGGATTATTTACCTAACCAGTTCCTTCCTATTTTTTATATATTTTCACACACACACACACACACACACACACACACACACACACACACACACACACACACACATATATATATATATATATGATAAAGTATAGTTTTAAGGTATGCTATATATATATATGGGTTAAAGTGCTCAATATCAGGGAGAGCCTATATAAATATAAAAGTGGACATTGAAGTCAACACCCAGAGGTGACAGTATGTTTCATGTTAAACGCAATCGTCAGTTCATGTGCGTTGTATTTTTGCTCGACTTTTTAGATATACAGGTGAAATTTTTATGACGCTACTTAAAAATTGAAAATTAAAAACGAACAAGAATAAATGAAAATAAATAAAATAAAATAAACGAAAAAAAAACAAGTAAAATAAATAAATATTAATAAATAAGTAAATAAATAATAAAAAAAAATTAATAAACCCCGCCCACTAAAATAACCGTTTGTATAATACAATAAACTACCCAAATTGTAATAAACGACAATGTGTCACTGACCTGTATATATAAATAGTCGAGCAAAAACAAAACACATATGACGCTTGCCTTAGTGTTGTTCTATTTTTGGTCGACAAGCTTGGACCATTGACAAGGACTTTTTGGACAATTTATTAATAAGTTTTTATTTCATTTTTGACTATGTTTCTGTCATTATTTTTTTGTGTGTGCATTTGTTTCTTTTTCAGTTTTCACATTTTAAGCTTCGTCCGAATTTTATTTTTGTTTTTACACTGCAATTTTAATTTTTTTATTTGAAATTTAGCCTAGGACTTTATTAGTCGTCGATCTTCATTTTTCTTTTCCAGATTTCATTTTGAAGCTTCAACGACATTTTATTTTACACCACATTAAAAAAAAAATTCAGTTTCGTTTTAATTTTTAATTTTTGTATTTTGTTTTGCCTTTTTATTATATTCCGTGCTAATATGAGTACATACTTGACAAACACGATGGATAAATAAGTAAAGGTTTATTGTATTAACCAGGGCAATAAGAAAAAAGGTAAGAGTTATGCGCACGGTCGTCGCAAGTCAATCCAGTAGTGAGTGCTGCTATTGAAAGGTCAGTAATTCTCGTGTAAGTCTGAGTTGTACTCAACAGTTCTCAGCTGGACTCCCGTAGTCCGTTGCCTTACGGATACTTATAGGTAGTTAATACCTATAGTGCAGTCACACCTGGGGGTGACAGGTTATTCTATTACATCACTTTTAATTAGTTTTATTTGTTGGACTCGTTCTATTTCGCTTATACTTCTTAGTTTATTATTTTATTTTGGCTCTTAAGGAAAAAATAATATGTAAACTGTTTTTAAAAAGAGTTACGTGTGAAGATGGCCGACCAAAGTCGTTCCATCACAAAACATTATTTGGTTCTCCCACGAGGGCAGAGCCACCAGACAAGAATAATAAGGCTGTCTCCTAAATAAATACGGCACAAAAAGAAAAGTAAAAGACTAAATCCTCCAAAGGCGGTCCTTATAAGGGGAAAAATAATTCAACAACCTCTGTCGAAGAGGATGGTAGGGAAAATTAAGAAAATGAAAAGAACAAAGAACCAGGCACAGACATGGCGACAGCCTCAATGAATGATGGTATAGAGGCTGGAGGATTACCCTGCAAGTAGAGGGTGATCCCAAAAATGCATAGTCAATGTAGCGGTGTTTATCAAGCGGGCCAAACAGTACGCTCATCGGATTACTGATTTGGAGCTTTTGGTTGATTCGATGCACAAGGGCGCATTGAAAAAAGAATGATATCCGTCTTTGTGGTCGACAGGCGTAAGCGTAAGATTGCCCGATCCACAAAAGGCTCGGTAATGAAAACTCTAAATTCCCTGGGAGTGAAACCTCAACAGGTCATAAATGGCTCAGGGTTTTTCATGTGGGAAATACTGTTGCCCACGCTGGAGGACTGTGTGGATATAACATCCCGTGATCTTATCACAAAAGAATATATCATCCGTACAGAATCCCAGGACGAAGTAGGGCCAAGGAGACGGTGTACGAACTTCCGGACTATCTACTCGGAGAGCACTTGAGCGTGTATTCAATGCAATAGGGACAGTTGACGAGCGTCACTCCGGAATACGAGCTGAGTGAGTGCGGGCTCGAATTAATGTTTAGACCGTGAAGCCTTCGACTCCATTCCCAGCGGCCTGGAGATCGGCGGAAGAAATTACCCTTTCATCATGACAGGGAAGAATCCAAAGTATTGTAAGTGTGGCAGGATGGGTCACCTCTCCCCTTCCTATCCAGAAAAGAAGGTCGCTGTAGTTCTGTCTAAGATTGATCAAAGCCCCACTCGAGTTGATACTACTTGTTCCGCAGCGACCGCGGCTGGTACCGGTGGACAAACATCTACGGTTTGTATCTCCTTCAGAGTCCGAGGGTGAAAAAGCAACAAGAATGGCCGGTTGTGAATATGGTGAGAGGGAAGCCCTAAGTTGAGAGATCCCCGTCTCCTAAAGGACCCTATCAGACCTAGGCCTAATGTGGAGGTACTGGTTAGCTACGACATTATTACACCAGTTATGTAAAACATGGCCCCGGATACGAGAAGTTTAAAAAATTAAAACAGCTCCAGGAACAACTGATGGCCAGAAAAGTTAACAACATGGGCCAGGAGGAGTGCCACACCCCTCAACCGCTATTCCATCTTCATGCAAGAGAATTTCAGACCCTCTTCCTAGGAACAGATCACTGACCCCAACCCCTCCGAAAATGACCACTCTTAAAAAGGGCCCTACATCTACTACTCAATCTTCCGCCCCTGAAACGTCTTTAGTCCCAACGCCTATAACAAAGAAAGACGAACTAAAGCCTAAAAAAGCAAATCAACATGGGGGAGTGAGAGTGTCGCTCTTCTCGCTCTCTGGCCCGTCATCTCAATCTCGCAATAAGATGGGGACCCTCTCTACTAGGTCGCTGACACCACGACCTATGAAGATGTACTCCACTCTAAAAGAGTGCTCGCTCCCAGTACATTATCACAGTCCCCCGCTTCTGACCATTCCTCTACTACAACGCCGACACATCACAGAAGGAAAACGCACAAAAAAGGGCAACGGAGCACATTTGTAGAATCGACCAAAGAAAAGCGGCGAAAGTCAAAAATAACTTACAATATCGGAGAAGGCATCCGCCGTGTGTCCCTGACCCAAATAGACAGGGCCAAAGAATATGGGAATAGAATAAAGGCTCTAAAATATTTGCTGTCTACCCAGAAATTTGACAACAAAGACATTGGGGACCCGCAGGCATTTCCAGATGCAAACCAGATCCTTAAGATTATCAGAACTGGTTCGGAGTCTCGGCAGAGGTGGGAGATGGTGGAGGAGGCGAATAGGAGTTTTAACATCGGAGGATCGATCCGTTTCTAACGACATCTCGTCGGGTAATTTTAGCGGGTGACAGGAATTCCGTCCTCGATCCCGATATAGATCGCACGGGAACTAGATTGGGTACTAACAACCCGGATTTCAATCCATTTTAGGATCTTATCGACAGGCTGAATATTGTCGATACATTCATGAATGAGCTTACTCGGACGGTAGTGTGGAATTGGACTAATAGGAGCGGCTCGCTTTCAGTGTTGCGCCCAAGCTTCATTGACCGATTTTTAGTTAGGACTATCGACTTACGACTGTTAGGCTGTCCAAGATTCCATTCCAAAGTTTATTCGGCCCAGCGGCTTCTCCGGGTTTAATATCTGTCTATATTTCTGAGATGAAGTATTATGTACACTATTTACATTATTCGAACTATTGTCCTCATCTTTGTTGCCATATTTATCACAACGTTTCAGCCGTTGTATGCTCCGGCCTTCTTCGGGTGGTTGGAATGTCGAACTGAACTCTTTATTTCGCTCACTGGGGTATGTTGCAGTTTTGTGTATGTCTATGTACTAGTGGGCCAATCCAAATGACTTGACTCACTTTATATTCCACCAATAGAAGGTTAACCAATCAGAAGACGTAGAATATTCAATCCGTCGTGTATAAAGGCGGCCATTTTATTTACTCTACCCGAATGTCCAGTGCCAGCTTGTCAGGCGAAGAGAAACAGAAGGACGAACTACGCTCTGCTACTTTTACCAGGATATCCACTGCTAACCTGAAATACGCTTCCCTACTGTCTTCGAAATATTCACTAACCTCTGGATTCTATACTCAAAGACGACCGTCATCATGAACAACAGGGTAGACTGTTATAGTTCCACGTGCCATGTTTAATGGATGTCAGTTATCAGTTATCTCCTGTTTATTCCCCTCTCCACGTTCTCCACTGCCTTAACCAGGTAATTGAACTCACACTCTTTGGGTCCTGTCACTGGATCTAACTAACGCCTTTATCCACTGTGTCATGTGTCCGGGTTCGTCTAAACTTAGATAAACCTAGTATTAGTACGGTTGGGTATGGAAATTCAACACATCGATGTGAAGGAATTTCAGGACCAGTTTTTATTAACTTCAATGTGAGAATTGACGAGGGCTGTGCTTGGGAACAAGTGGTCAGCTCAAGTTAAGGATGCCATTAGGTCGTTTGCTGCTGATTTGAGTAAGTGGCTTAACCAAGATAGACTAGCAGAGCAAACGTCACAAGAACCTCGACTAGAAAGGGCTATAAAAATGGAAGATAGTGGGGAAATAGCCTCAGTTAGGGCGGAGTTGGCCTCCAAGCGGGATCAAGCTTTTGTAGTTAGAGATAGACTAAAAAGGATGTAATCCGAGGCAACAAATATGGCCGCTGAATTGCGAATTAAAGAAGTTCCGAGTATAGCAGACCGATATATCCCTAGCGTTGTATTGCTGGATTGGTGTACCATGACATGCATAGACCAGACAACTGGTTTCATGTTCAGGTGTTGTCCCGTATGACATTATATTAGGTATTAGTGGTTCGTTCAATACGGTCTTATTGGCGAGCTCATTTTTAACGAAGTAGGAGACTAGTCCCATATGGCTTTGGGCGCCTGGGTTGAAATTCCTCACTAATGATGAGGCATCACTCACCTGGCTGGTGATGCGAAGGTCCCTCTGGGTTGGCAAAAAACTTTCCTCAGAGGTCTCGAGAAATTCTCCTAACTGCGTCCGCTGCGGTGAGTCGATGGAGACCAAGGTTCACACCTTCTCCCACTGCAATGTTGGTGTCCCGTTGCACAAGTTTATTGAAGATATCATGATTCGCATGCTGTGCGGAAAGTTCTTTGTCCTTGTTGGACAGTTCTGTTTGTAGAGATGTGGTACCGATGTTAACTAAGGCTGAGCATTGTGTGTTCTAGTGCTCGTGTCATGCGAGTCGTGATATGTGCTAATACCCGTGGGAAAGGTATGAATCCTCTTCTCCTCAGCAGGCCAGGACAGTCTGGGTTCTATAGTCTTGGATGGCAACTAGTCTACCGCAGAAAGAAATGGCAAACTACTGCAGGAAAAATCTGCCTCGTCAATCATATATCGAAAGATATATGATCGCGTAAGCCTGGATGCGACAGAAGGAATTCTATGAAGTCGAGATATTTATTCTTTCCACCTGATCTTGTTCTTTAAGTATCAGCTTCAAGTCAAGATCAGGACGGAAAGGAAACGACTCCCTTCATCAGAATTTGGCAAAAAGTGGGTGAGTCTTGCGCGTATCTCTCGAGTTAAAGGAGCCGAGTAGCACTTTTATGCCGGTTGGGCAGAAGGATATTGGGAACCCTGTATTTAACATTGGCAACCCCACCTAAAATAGGAGAGTTTAGGCTTGTTACGCTTTTATTTTTTACGCCAAATGAACTTAGCTATGCTCATTAGCCCTTTTTATTCCTTTTGTCCCCACTTTCTTTAGCTTAATTTCCCACTCCATCCCAGGTGAGGTGACTAGAAATTTTACTTCCCGGTATTTATTGTATAATATATACAAGTTTGGCACAAGGCCTAAAAACGGGGAATGATGAAAAGCTGGTCGTCACTTACTATCCTATACCTAGTGTTGTGGATTCCGGGTTGAAATCCGGTACCAATAAATAACAAACGCCAGGAATGAATATATGAAAATATTGTATTAACGTAATAATACAAACTGGTAAAGCAGGTTAGTAGTTCCAGGAATACGGGTTAGTAGCAAAATATATATACAGTCTTTGGTATTGAAGTATCGCTGTATGACTTCTTACTGAGTCTACGTGCTCACTCACTGTGATTCCCTACAACGCTGTTACCTCACCCTCACTCTTCCGGTTACCTAAAACCTTTTACTCTGTCACTCTGGACTCGACTCGACTCCTCGGTCTTGCTCTTCGGGTATTCACTGACAGTAGTATAAGTATACACTTGGTGAGTCCATTTGTATAAAAAAGGGTGGACCCCTCAACTCCTAGCTAATCCAATTCACGACCCATTCACTCGTTACAATTTGCCCATTCACCACAATACATCCATCACCAATCAAGCCTCCATACACCATAATACCGCATACTCTCAGCGGGACCTAAAAAACGCGCCCCATGACATAAAAATTCCATGATTATGAAATACAATAGATAAAAATTTATACATGATAAACAATGAGCGGGGGTGAACCCAAAAAACGAACTAAAATATCAAAGCAAACAAATTAAATGTCCCGTATCCACCAAGGAAGATGTTATTTCACTGGTGGATGCGGAACATTTTTCCGTTTTTCAAGTGTGTTTTATGTATTTGTTGTCGTGTCTGAATAAATGTGCAATTGTGTGCATGGTTGGTCGAATAACTGGATTTTAATTCATCGAACTCCCGCATACATTTCGTCCAGTTAACTGAAAGTTCTGCTACAGTTAAGAATTAGGAGTGTATTACTAACACCATTTTGTTTAGTTTCTGGTATATATAGTGTTATATAGAGTCGTGAATTGGATTAGCTAGATGTTGAGGGGTCCACTCTTTTTTATACAAATGGACTCACCCAGTGTATATTTATACTACTGCCAGTGAATACCCGAGGAGTCGAGTCCAGATTGACAGAGCAAAAGGTTGTAGGTAACCGGAAGAGTGAGGGTGAGGTAACAGCGTTGTAGGAGTCACAGTGAGCGAGCACGTAGACTCAGTAAGAAGTCATACAGCGATACTTCAATACCAAAAATTTTATATATATTTTGCTACTAACCCGTATTCCAGGAACTACTAACCTGCGTTACCAGTTTGTATTATATGTATAGCGCAACTATTCATCGTGGTTTTCATTTTTAAAAGTCGTTATTTTTATTCCCCACTCCCCAAAGAGAAATTGTACATATGGGACTAGTTAGAACTCTATATAGTCTTTGAGTTATTATGGTGGTTGTAGTGAGAATAGTAAGTAAGAATGTGGTGTTTTGATGCAAGGAATATATATAATTGTTGTGGTGTCTTCCCTCAAATTATCCTATTGTGGACTCTTCCGCTTACTATAAAGTAGGAGGAAAGTAAGCCTCGGGAGAATAGTGATATAGACCCTTCATTACTGTCAAACTCTCTGCTTTAGGCAGAGAGGAACCTGGACGAGGCTTTGCCGAAGGGTAAAGTTTCGTCTGGGGAGGTAGACAGGCCCTGAACACGTTTATACAGGTTCAAAGGGAATATTTTTGGCCGAGACTACGGGCTCGGAGAACCCACGCTAAACCGGCCTTGTGTCACATATCACCAACGTGGAGGGGCCGTTAAATATAATAGTAATATAGACTGAACGCTGGTCAACCGACACACACTCACAAGTTGTGTAACACTTTTCTGTTTTATTTACTGTTCTATACACTATTTATCTGCAACCTCTTGTTTGTTTTTTTGTTTTTTTATTTCTTAACCAATTACTTGGCCACAACATATTGGAGAAACCCGAAAATTTCTTTGGCCGAGCCTAACTCAGCCTTGTGCACATATAACCCTCATCGGGGGCTATTAAATACCAACAGTGATATAGACTGAATGCTGGTCAACGACACACACTCCCAAGTCGGGTAACACTTCTGTTGTATTTACTGTTCAATACACTATTTATCTGGAACCTCCTGTTTTGTTATTTCTTAACCAATTACTTGGTCACAATAATATTGTAGTTTGTTTGTGTCAGTGAATATGGCGAGCTAAGTTTTTAAGATAAGACAGATGAAGACCAGCATTCCTCATCACCACTTTGGCTTTGTGCCATATTTTTTGTATTTATACAAAAATAAATATTATGGCCTGACGACTCTGTTTGAAACAGACTGTCACCTCTGGGTGTTGACTTCAATCTCCACTTTTACATATATATATATATATATATATATATATATATATATATATATATATATATATATATATATATGCGATAACAGATTAGGGGAAAGTCTTCAACTGATGCCAATACAGCCGGGTTTCGGTCCTAGCTAGAGGCAACCGGACGTCTAACCACACTGATGAGCTGTGATACAGCGAAACAGTCTGTCAGAATGTGGATGACAATATATATATATATATATATATATATATATATATATATATATATATATATATATATTCATAGTTGTTGCGTATATATATTGTGATGTATTCGATGTACTACGTGGTTCAGCTGGAATTAAAAATGTCGGTTTTTCCGTTGACGAAAATGTCTTCCTAGAGAGGAAACGAAATACGTCTTGTTACTATGGCATTCTGTAAACGAAGAGCAAAATAAGATAAATAGATTTAGTGTTCTTTCCTTTTAGACTGTTTTATACAATGTCACCTAGGGTGTCTTAAGTGAAGGCTTAAGAGGCAGACAAGGCGAGGTAATCCTATATTAGGACGGAATAAGTGAAATAACAGTTAATGTAAATATTTTAAGGCTGTCACAATGAATTCCTCAAAGGACGCTCACAAACCGTTTTGAGTTCCTTTAAATTTTCGTGGCTCGTCAAAATAAATAAATGAATAAAGCGGAAAATGGCGTCTAACTAAGGATTCACGGAATTAAGATTAGAATGACTAATTCTTGAAAAAATTCGTCATCGGATTCTGAGTATATCGAACAATGAGTAGAGTGATGTTGACTTCGTTAAAGAAAAAAAACTGACCCGTCCTTCAGAGATGTTTGAAACGGGGCGGGTGGGGAATGAGTGCAGGATATAGACATTCTTAAATTAATATGTGACACCTCCTGCCAGGAAAATCCGAGGAAAGAGATATAGATTTTGTTTTTTGCGGATAATATAGATTAGATTTCTACATAGAGGAAGGATGTATTCTTTTAATGAAAATAAGACCGGTCTCACAGATAAACTCCAGGAAGGCAAATGCAGATTCCGTTTAACGATAATTTCACAAGTACCTAGCAGAAAATCCAAGAACAGAGATATAGATTTCGTTTAGTGAAAATCTGATCATGCTGCCAAAGAATCTCTAAGGTGGGGTATGGAGAGTTGTTTTTAATAAGAACGGTCGCGCGGGAAATTGTCAAAGAAGGAGGTATAAAATTCCTTTAATTAAAAGTCTAATCCATTCCTCAGAGAAACTTCAAGAAGGGAGATCGATATTTCCTTTATTGAAAATCCGACTCGGTCTCTAGAGAAAAGCTAAGGAGGAGATTTTGATTGCCGTTAATGAAAATCAGACACTTCTCATAGAGAAGCACTAATGGAAGAGAATGGTCATAAAATAAATAATATTGCTCTTGCTTTCTTTCTTTCTTTCTTCATATTTTAATAATCACGCATTTTCTTTATTTTTCCTCTCTTCATTTAGGTTCCTTCTTTCTTTATTTGCCAACTCTCCTTCATATAAAGATAAACTTCTTTCTTTCTTTCTTTCTTTCTTTCTTTCCTTCTTTCCTTCTTTCTTTCTTTCTTTCTCAGCTCTCCTTCATATTGACCCGATCACACATTTATTTTATTCTATATTTTTTCTTTCTGTCTTTCTTTTTTACTTTTCTGCTCCTCTTTCATATTAACAGAATCACACTTCTCTTTCTCCCTCTCTTTCCCCCATCTTCTTTTACGCACTTTCTTTCTTTCTTTCTTTCTTTCTTTCTTTCTTTTTCTATTTATTTCTTTTCCAATTCTTCATATTAATATAATGACTTTCTCTGTATCATTCTTTCTTTACTGTCGCTTTCTTCTTTTATGATCTTTCCTTCTTTATTCTTTCTTTATCTTTCTTTCTTTTTCTTTATTATTTCTCTTTTTCTTTCTTTCTTTCTTTCTTTCTTTCTTTCTTTCTTTTCCATTTCTCCTTCATATTAACATATTCACGCATTTTTCTCTCTCTTTCTTTTTTTTCCCTCTCTTCTTTTATGTTCTTTCTTTCTTTCTTTCTTTCTTTCTTTCTTTCTTTTCCATTTCTCCTTCATATTAACATATTCACGCATTTTTCTCTATCTTTCTTTCTTTTCCCTCTCTTCTTTTATGTTCTCTTTCTTTCTTTCTTTCTTTCTTTCTTTCTTTTCCACCTCTCCTTCATATTAACATAATTACGCATTACTTTCTCTCTTTTTACCCTCTATTCTTTTATGTTCTCTCTTTCTTTCTTTCTTCATATTATAATAGTCAGGTATTTTTCTCTCTGTGTCTTTATTTTTCCTCTCTTTATTTATGTTCATTCTCTTTTTATTTGCCAACTCTCCTTCATATAAAGATAATCTTCTTTCTTTCTTTCTTTTTTTCCTTCTCTATTTTTTCTATCTTTCTTTCTTTTTTTTTTCTGCTCCTTTTCATATTAACAGAATCACACTTCAAAAAGACTTCTCTCTCTCTTTTCTCTCTTTCCCCATCTTCTTTTTATTACTTTCTTTTTTTTCTTTTCTTTTCTTTCTTTTTTTTTTTTTTTTATTTCTTTTCCAATTCTTCATATTAATATAATGACTTTCTCTGTATCATTCTTTTTTTACAGTCGCTTTTCTTTTTTTATGATCTTTCCTTCTTTATTCTTTCTTTATCTTTTTTTTTTTTTTTTTTATTTCTTTCTTTTTTTTCTTTCTTCTTTCTTTCTTTCTTTCTTTTTTTTTTTTCTCCTTCATATTAACATATTCACGCATTTTTCTCTCTTTTTTTTTTTTCCTCTCTTCTTTTATGTTCTTTCTTTCTTTTTCTTTCTTTCTTTTTCTTTCTTTCTTTCTTTTTTTTTCCAAATCTCCTTCATATTAACATAATCATTATTTACTTTAAATTTTTATATCTATTCTTTTATGTTCTTTCTTTCTTTCTTTCTTTCTTTCTTTCTTTCTTTCTTTCTTTCTTTCTTTCTATTATAATAATCACGCATTTTTCTCTCTGTGTCTTTATTTTTCCTCTCTTCATTTATTTTCATTCTTTCTTTATCTCTCCTTCATATAAAGATAATCTACTTTCTTTCTTTCTTTCTTTCTCAATTCTTCTTTATATTGACCCGATCACACATTTCTTTCCTTTTCTATGTTTTCTTTCTATTTTTTTATTCTTTTTTTCTGCTCCTCTTTTATATTAACATAATCACACTTCTCTCTCTCTCTCTCTTTTCCCCATCTTCTTTTAAGCACTTTCTTTCTTTATTTATTTATTTCCCACTTCTTCATATTAATATAATCACTTTCTCTACATCTCTATTTCTTTACTGTCCCTTTCTTCTTTTATATTCTTTCCTTCTTTATTCTTTCGTTTTCTTCTTTCTTTTTCTTTATTATTTCTCTTTTTCTTTCTTTCCTTTCCATTTCTTCATATTAACATAATCATACATTTCTTTCTTTCTTTCTTTTTTTCCCATTTCTCCTTCATATTAACATAATCACGCATTTTTCTCTCTTTTTCTTTCTTTTCCCTCTCTTTCTTTCTTTCTTTCTTTCTTTCTTTCTTTCTTTCTTTCTTTCTTTCCCACTTCTTCATATTAACATAATCCCGTATTTTTTCTCTTTCTTTATTTTCTCTCTTATTTTATGTTCCATCCTTCTTTATTCTTTCTTTCTTTATTCTCGTTCTTTCTTAATCTATTTATTTCTCTCTTTTTCTTTACACCTCTCCTTAAATATTAACATAATCACACATTTCTATTTCCCCCTTTCTTTTCCCTCTCATTTTTATGTTCTTTCTTTCTTTCTTTCTTTTAAGCATAATTTTCTTTCTTTCTTTCTTTTTTTCTTTCTTTCTTTCTTATTAAAATTTCTTTCTTCTTTTTTAAGCTTTTCATCGCAGCCACAGTGGTATAAGATTCTTCACCAGCCGTCCGTCCGTTTTCAGCACCATTTTTCAAAGAATTCACAAAATACTCCCATTTTACAGAAGCACCATTTCCAATGTATGGAAGTCTGCAAAGATTTCGAATAATCTTCGAAATACGAAGAGCGATATTAGGCTGTGGATAAGGGAATCTTCAAATCAATTTGAAGAGAACATCCCTAGAAATCCGAGAAGATTTTACAAGTAAGCTGTTCTAAATGTACCTTAATTTTTATACGCGCATACAAGACAAATGTGAATAACTGCTCAATGTTGTAAAATTAGAATTCCCTGGTTTGAAAAATATATAAAAAGAAAGTAAGTATAAAATAAGTAAATAAAGTATTTTTTAGTGAAAAATAATGAGTAAAATATCTCATGACAAAATTTTAAAACCAACACAGTCGGAAAAAAAAGATTAAAATTGGATGACAAAGGAAATATCTTAAAGCCTATGTTACTGACAAGGAAAATAAACGTCGCAAACACACACTAGCATATTTATTATTATTATTATTATCATTATTATTATTATTATTATTATTATTTTTATTTTCTTTGATTTCTGGCGTTTACACATTTCTTTCCGGGTCCCGTCCAGTGACCTAAGGTTAGAAATGGCGTCATGACACTTTCCACTGACAAAAAAAAAAAAAAATTACATAGATAAAGCCCTTCGTAAAGTCAGAACATTTTTTTGTATCTCCTTGAGGCATGGACATCCAGGAATCTCTTCAATTAGTCTACTGCAATCTTTTCCAACCAGTCCTAGGGCTCCAACTACAACAGGGATTGTTGATGTTCACATATGCCACATTTTCGAGATTTCTATTTCAAGGTCCTTGTATTTTGACAGCTTTTTGAATATCTTCAAAGATACATTGCAGTCAGCAGGGACTGCCATATCAACAAGGAGGCACCGTTTTTGTTTGTGGTCTTTAATAACAATATCTGGGCGGTTGGCCTTGATTGTTCTGTCAGTGTGTATTGTGTAGTCCCATAGAATTGTAACAGGTCCTATCTCCGTAACTGGGTCTGGGTGGTGTTCATACCATTTCCTTTCAGTTTCCTTCCCGTAGAAGTTGCAGACTTTCCAGTGCAGATATTGGCCCACTCTGTCATCCCGGGTTTTATATTCAGTGGGTGCCAAAATCGTGCAACCTGATACAAGATGATCAATCGTTTCTGGATATTTATCACAGAATCTGCATTTTGGGCTGACACAATATTTTAGTATATGTGCTTGATAATTCCTAGTTAGCAAGCATTGGTCCTGCAGCAAGGATAAAACCTTCAGTTTCCGCTTTCAACCCTGCACTACGTAGCCACTGATGGGTACGGGTTTTGTCTACGTCAGCTTGTTTGGTACGGGCAGAGTATTGGACATGAAGCGGTTTATCTTGCCATCGCTTTTATTATTATTATTATTATTATTATTATTATTATTATTATTATTATTTCCTTTGATTTCTGTTGTATACACATTTCTTTCTGGGTCCTTATCTCGAGCTTCTCCGTCATTGTCAAGTGCTTCGTATATAAATTCAGTTATGGTCGTGAGCACGTCAGCAGTTGACCGGGCAAAGCGGAAACCATTACTTGTATGAGAGCAGATCATGGGATATAAGGTGCTTAACAACTTCAGCATTAATTAAAGCCTCGAAGCCTTTGCCGAAGTAGTGGTAGAAGAGTGATAGGACGGTAATTAGATGGGTCAGAAGGGTCATCAGCGTTCCTAAAGACAGGGACAACAGATGACGATTTCCAACAGGCTGGAAATCAAGAGTCAATAAGGCAATAGTTATATAGTTTGGAGTGGTAGTCTTTGGATTAGCTTTGATTGTTCTTTCTGCGTGTATTGTAATGTCCCATAACATTGCTACAATTTCTATCTCTGTAACCGGGTCTAGGTGAGGTTCATAACAGTTTCTTGCAGTTTCCTTCCCGTAAAAGTTGCATATATTGCATTCCATATATTGGCCCACTCTCTCATGACGAGTTTTGTATTCAATGGATGCTAACACCGTGCAACCTGTTACAAGACGTTCAATTGTTTCTGTATTTTAGTATGCGTGCTTAGTAATTTCTAGTTAGCAAAAAAATCTTTTTCAAGGGAAGCAACCAAGATTACGTTGTCAGATCTATCGGAGTTGCTATTGAGGCAGGAATAAATGCTAGTTTCATTTACAGAAATATTTAATTGGGAACTGATGACATCGGAGAAATCATTAATGAAGACCAAATATAGCTTAGGACCAAGGATACAGTCTGGGGAGACACCCGCATTCGTGAGAAAGGACCTGGGTTCAAGACCGTTCAAAACGACTTTCATTTCACGATTTGATAAGAAAGACTGGATTAAATCAAACATTGATAGATAAAGCCCTTCGTAACGTGTGAGCTGTACTTGTGGGTACAATTTTAAACATGGACTATCAGGAATCCCTTCAATGAGTCTGTCGGAACGCTTTCCAATCAATCCGAGGACTCCAACGACAACGGGAATTATTGATGTCCTCATGTGCCACATTTTTCAGTTTTCCACTTCAAGAGCTTTGTATTTTGATAGTCTTTTGAAGATCTTTAATGATACATAAAAATATGCAGGGACTGCCATGTCAATAAGAAATCATATTTTGTTCTTGTGGTCTACGATTAGTTTTGATTGTTCTGTCCGTGTGTATTGTAAAGTCCCATAAAATTATTACAAGACTCTAAAACCGGGTCTAAGTGAGGTTCATACCAGTTTCTTGCAGTTTCCTTCCCGTAAGAGTTGCATATTTTCCAGTGCAGATATTGGACCACTCTCTCATGACGAGTTTTGTATTCAGTGGGTGCTAACATTGTGCAACCTGTTACAAGACGTTCAGTTGTTTCTGGATATTTATCACAGAATCTGCATTATTTCTTCTTCTTCTTCTTCTTCTAATAATAATAATAATAATAATAATTTTTATTTTATTATTGAAGAATCGCAGAGTCGTATTCATTACATTCACTTACGTGGTAATACACTTGGGGAAGTTATAAATCCAATTCTCCCCCCCCCATCTATGGGCAAATATTCGGACAGTCTGGGTTCTATAGCATTGGGTGGCAACCAGTCTAGGAGAAGGAAAACACTGCATTCAAAACTGTATGTAGTCCTGGCGAAGAATTCAAGGTAATATATAGTTAGTAAAGGAAAAGAATTTTAGAGAGATATGATCGCCTACGTCCTTAAAAAAGAAAAACAGATCTGAAGTCTAAAATGCAGAGAAAGCAACGGAAAAAAACACTTCACTATCTTTCCCAAAATGTCATGGCAATGCACAAATAATTAAGATAAGAAATCCGTAGCGATCCATGATCGACTATGTAACGAATGACGTTGCTATTTAAAAGAAAAGTTTACTTTGGTACAAGGTCACAAATATTGAGCACCCAGAGAAAATCAAGCACACTACTCATGTTGTGTGGTAATAATCAAACATACTACGGTGGAGTAATGGATAGCGGCTCGGATTGAGGAATCAGAGAGCCGAGTTCGAATTCCAGTCGAATCCATTACATTGCTAATACCCTTGGGAAAGGTATGAACCTTCTCTATATCCTTGGATGGCAAGTTTCTTTCTGCGGTAGACAAGTTGCCATCCAAGGCAACTTGTCTACCGCAGAAAGAAATGGCAACCTACTGCGGAAAAAAAATCTGCCTCGTCAGTCATATGTCGAAAGATATATGATCGCCTAAGCGTGTATCACGCATGGCATATAACTGACTCGCTATGTCATTAACTATAGCATCCCGAGGCGGCCTGTGTTATAAAGTAAACTGAACTTAGTTTTGAAACAAGGCCATAAGTATGAATTATCCAGGGAGTATAAAACAATATTTAAGAGCTATGGTTAACGAGGCAATCTTGTTAACCACTACATAAGCCTGTCCTTATTTATTTCAGTAATCTGAAGTATTTCTAAATTTCTTGTTGTGGGAAACGTAGGATTTTAAAAAAGACAACAGGAAGATGAAAATATTATTATTAAATATGGGTTCATTTTTATAGCAGGGCCTATTTTTATTGCACCGAAAGATAAGACGTTGAAAAAAATACATCGGATATTTTTTTTTCTGAGTCGGGGAAAAATACAGGTTACCCAGCAAAAAAAAAAAAAAAAAAAAAAAAAAAAGTGGTAAATTCAGAAAGACGTGGGACAACCGTTAAAAACTGGTAACGACTGATATAACTTAAAAATTCAGGAAGATTTTTGTCAAGCCCCATGTCGGATGTTCTTTAAAAAGTACCATAACTTGACGCTCAAAATCAGCGAGTTGTTTAGCCATACGAGAAGCGCAGAACGATTGTTGTCTGCAAATCATACTTATTATAAAACCCAGGTTGTGTGTGTGTGTGTGTGTGTGTGTGTGTGTGTGTGTGTGTGTGTGTGTACGTTTATATATTGGATCGGATTTCCTACATTTTTCAACCGATTTCAACTAAACTTCACAGGACTACGTAAAATTACCTTGCGGTGGTTCTGATAGCGCCCAAAATTGGAAAAAAAGAATTGTTTTTGCACGAAATCAATTTGAAAACACGATTAAGAGGCATCGCTATTTAAAATGAAAGGGGACAACTCATATCGAGTTATACTTAAAAAACCCAGGTTGTTTTTTTTTTGTGTGTGTGTGTGTGTGTGTGTGTGTGTGTGTGTGTGTGTGTGTGTTCATTAATAATGGGATCAGATTTCCTACATTTTTCAACCGATTTCAACAAAACTTCACATTTTTTTTTCGTTCAAGTGTTTCTTATTGTCTTGCACACTTTTTTCTTTATTTTTTACATTCAGAATGCTTTAAAAATTCCATTTACAAGACAATTGTTTATAATAAAATTCTATTCAATAGGTAGACTCATAATGATTGAAAACAATGTTTTTTGTTGAGTTTTTGGTTTGACCAATTCGTAAAAAAACAAAAAAAAAAAAAAAAAAAAAAAAAATAATTAAGACATGCGTGTCCGTCAACCTTAAACAATAATCTTTGTCAGTTTTATTTTTCAGTCTTTATGATGGTCGATACTTGATCTATCTCTTACTGTTATATCCCCGGGCAACGCCGGGCTCTACTGCTAGTAACTTTTAAATGACGAGTCATGTAACCAAACAGCAAGGAGGCACAGGTTCAAATCCTACTGGAGAGATATTTTTCTTTAATAAAATTTCTCGAATATTCAGGTCGGTAGACGAAAATAAATAAATATACTGTTTAATAAATAAACGGAGCGTCTATTCAACATAGACCAATCCGTGTCATTCGTTAGCGTTTGACTAGCCTCTTTTTCATTATGCTATGCTCTTTTTTTTAGCGATCTCGTGGAGGTACCTAAATTAACATGTGACTAGTAGTTGGGTCTATATTATGTTTGTAGATATTCTATATATATTATTTTTGTTTGGTCATATTTTTCCACTATTTGTTCTGTTGTTTCCTGTTGTAAAGATTCCCGCTCTGCAGTAAAATTGTTTTTAATAGTTAAAGTATTACATTTCAAAGAAATACAAGGCACAATCTGAAGCTTGTGAGGCAACAAGTTGCAACACCCTGAAGTCTAAGGAAAGGTAAGGTTGCAATTTTTCCTTCTTCATAGCACTGGTGACCGGTTTTGTAAGACTAATGTATTTTTTTGTTTTGCACTATACGTGTGAATATAACCACACTACCCAATTCACACCAATATACATTTCACGTCGTCTGAGATTTGAGTTTGGTCTGAAATCATTTACACCGGCTCGTAAACCACGGTTCAGCTGCAGCTATGAAATCCATCGGTCTGGCATTTGCTATGCAATATGAAAACTTGACAGTTGAAGACCGGACCAAAGTTCTTTTCCGTCTGCCTTTGATAATAATGTCTGCGCGATTCGCTTTTATTGTTCGATGAGTGTCGATAGAAAAATAAAGAGGCCGGTAACATATTTTCCCTCAACTGCAGCTTTATGATGATGTTCATGCCAATTTGCAGCTATATGTCTATATTTCTGAGATGAGGTATTATATACACTATTTACATTATTCGGACTATTGTCCTCATCTTTGTCGCCATATTTATTACAACGTTTCGGCCTTTCAGTATCTGTCTATATTTCTGAGATGAGGTATTATATACACTATTTACATTATTCGGACTATTGTCCTCATCTTTGTCGCCATATTTATTACAACGTTTCGGCCTTTCAGTATCTGTCTATATTTCTGAGATGAGGTATTATATACACTATTTACATTATTCGGACTATTGTACTCATCTTTGTTGCTATATTTATTACAACGTTTCGGCCTTTCAGTATCTGTCTATATTTCTGAGATAAGGTATTTTGTACATTATTTACATTATTCGGACTATTGCCCTCATCTTTGTCGCCATATTTATTACAACGTTTCGGCCTTTCAGTATCTGTCTATATTTCTGAGATGAGGTATTATGTACACTGGTTAATTATTTGGACTATTGTCCTCATCTTTGTCGTCATATTTATTACAACGTTTCAGCCTTTCAGTATCTATCTATATTTTTGAGATGAGGTATTATGTACACTTATTACATTATTCGGACTACTGTCCTCATCTTTTTCGCCATATTTATCACAACCTATCGACCTTTCAGTATCTGTCTATATTTCTGAGATGTGGTATAATGTGCACTATTTTTCATTATTCGGACTATTGCCCTCATTTTTGTTGCTATATTTATTACAACGTTTCGGCCTTTTATTATCTCTCCATATTTCTGAGATGAGGTATTATGTACACTAATTACATTATTCGGACTATTGTCCTCATCTTTGTTGCTTTATTTATTACAACGTTTCGGCCGTTCAGGTGGTTGGAATGTCTAATTGAATCCTCTATTTCGCTCACTGGGGTAGACTGTTCTAGTTCCACGTGCCATGTCTAATGGATGCCAGTTATCAGTTATCTCCTGTTAATTCCACTCTCAAAGTTCTCCACCGCCAGAAATTTCTAATACCTAAAAATTCATGCACAAATGTCTTCGAGGACACATGGCACAGTGGATAAAGGCGTTAGTTAGATCCAGTGACAGGATCCAAAAAGTGTGAGTTCAATAACTCGTTAAAGCGGTGGAGAAGTTTGAGAGGGGAATTAACAGGAGATAACTGATAACTGACATCCATTTGACATGGCACGTGGAACTAGAACAGTCTACTCCAGTGAGCGAAACAAAGGGTTAAGTTCGACATTCTAACCACCTGAAGAAGGCCGGAGCGTAAAAAATTGTAATAAATATGGTAATAGTCCGAATAATGTAAATAGTGTACAAGTTGCAGCTGTTTTTATCCAATAGTGATGAGTGATCTTCCAATGCAATTATTGACCTACCCTGGTTTTTGAACTCACGGTGTGAGCATTGTGAGATAAGGCGTCCAATAGTTTCAATATATTGGAGACAGAACCTACATTTTGGGTCCGAACTATGCAATATATTATCTTGATAGTCGCGTAAACGGACTCTGGTTCTGTAAAGCAATAATAATAATAATATCATCATCATTGATTTCTGTTGAATACACATTTGTACGTGCTGCACCAATAGCACAATTTGCATTTCTACAACCGTAGACCAGGGTCCGTACGGTTACGTATTACAGACTTCAAAATAGATAGATAGGAATGGGCAAAGTCCGACAATTATTTTAATATATTTTATTGTAATACGTTATTTATATACACGAATATTTAAGTAAATGTTCTGTTTATAATAAACACTATTAACAACATTTACCGGCCTGAATGTCTGAGAAATTTCATAAAAAATATGCGTCCTCCGACAGGAATCGAACCTGTATCCTACAAGGAACCGTCATATAGCCTGACGTGTTATACCATTTAGCTAGGAAGGCTGCGTCGGCTTAGCGAGATCAATGTTACTGTTTTTAAACTACAAACTTCCTATGATTTCCCTCGAACGTTCATATCTCCTCGAAGCCTATTTTAACGTAAACAAATGATGTCATATATTACGAAATGGTCTTAGTCCGACCATTATTTTAATATATTTTATTGTTATACGTTATTTATATACACAAATATTTAAGTAAATGCTATGTTTATAATAAACAGTATTAACAACATTTACCGGCCTGAATGTCCGAGAAATGGTGAGAGGGAAACGATCATTCAGGCCTTCAGTAATGGTACCAACATTCATACTCTGGCTTTCATCCTCAAAGTCTGTTCAATAAACATTAAGAGAAAGATGAATAAGTTTAAAAAAGAGGAAACAGTAGAGAGGAAAACTGGATCAGGGGTGTCAAAACAAGAAGAGGGGTCATCATTTCAACTTAGTGCTAAAAAGATCAGTTAGAAAATATCCAACTCAATCCATAAGATGTTTGGCACGTGAGAGAGGAGTTTCAGTTATGACAGTCCAATGAGCAGTGAAAAAAGACTTGAAAATGAATTTGTACATGAAACCTGCACTTCTTTTAACTCCAGAACAGAAATTTAGAATGTTAGAGATGGCGAAGATCATCTTGGTTAAAGTTGAAAAATGATGTCTCCCCCCTCTCTCTCTCTCTCTCTCTCTCTCTCTCTCTCTCTATATATATATATATATATATATATATATATATATATATATTATATATTGTGTGTTAACGTTCTTTTTATAGATACAAGTATATATTGTGTGTGTATTTAGGCAGCATCTTTTCATTCATACACATAATATAGACAAGTGTTGTCTATCTATTTTATGTAAATTCTTTTCATAACGTCTGATAAGTTTAATAACATTATCATTGAACGAAAAAAGAAATTCACAATATTGATCCATATTTCTTAATACAATCTAAGCTTTCGGCTTACATAAGCCATTATCAAAGATGTCAATTACAGCATATTAAGCAATATACGGACAAGACAGTGATGATAATCTGTCATTGTTTACATAGATGATTTCTAAGCAACGATAAACACGTGCATATAAGACGCTAGAAGCGAAAATCGCATTGCATCTCATGACGTCACACATGACCACGCGAGAGAGAATTGGAGAAGTATGAAATATGTGAAGCCGTTGGTATTTACATAAAATAAATAGACAACACTTGTCTATATTATTTAATGAAACGTGTATTTATATATATATATATATATATATATATATATATATATATATATATATATATATATTCATTTATTTTATCATTTGTCCTTTACTATGATTAATTAATGCTGAACATATTATTTTCCTTTATGATCGATTTCATTAGCATTCTTTTTGTTTAAGCTTGGAGAGTAATCGTACATTTTTATTGCTCAGAATAGAGTCTAATAGTGTTATACAAACCTCGGAAAATTCCAGTAAGATATCTTTAATCATTTCTAAGATACAACAGTTCAAATCTAACACGAAGAAGGATACCGAACCAAATTCATACTCCCGTTAGAAATCTGTTTAAATTAGTGATGTTGAAACGACAAAGAAAATAATTCCCAATTTGAGAATGGAACATTTCTCAAATGTTCTTCCGTAATAGAAAATTAAGGAAACTTTCTAAATTTTATTTTTTTTATTATCCTCTTCCGAAGTTGAGTGAAGATACAAAACCTTTCATTGACGAAGATTCAAAGTAAAGAAATGAATTTAATATTTACCGTCATTTTTTTTTCTTCTTTTCATTCAGTAGTAAATTTAATATCAATACAGACAAGACTCTATACGAAAGACGTTGGAAATGTCATTTAAATATATTGATTATTTCTTGTCTTATAGAGAATATTTCGTAACTTCTCGTGTAGGCATACAAGTTTAAGAGGCTTTAACTGCGCATGCGCCTCGATTTTCCAGCGTTAACATGGTTTCTGATTTTATTTACACGAAATACACTCTCATATGTCAAATACAAATAAATGTGTTTTTTTTTTTTCAAGCGACTTATATTAAATTTTAGAAAATGAAATTATTTCTTAACAATCTGTTCGATTTTAAGCATAATCGATTGCTATTTATGGACATGTGTAAATGTATAGCAGAACAAGGAGTGGGAGGAATAAATACTAAGATCTACCAAGGATAGAAGCTGTAGAGATCCGTGGTCACAGAAGAAGAAGAAGAATCGATTGTTATTTATGCATAATTAAAATCTCAAAATTTTACTAAAATGTATCTATCTGCAACATTCAAAGGAAGTTTTTTGAGTTTAGAGTAACAACCTTCTCGTGTTTTTTTTTAAATCATTTCATAGAAGCAAGGCAGTAAAACCACTAAGACACAAGGGGTTATTGAATGTGAAAGAATAAAAAAAAAGCAAAAACATTATTAATGAGAGAGAACAATAAAAGAAGAGGAATCAAAAAGACAGTAGATAACGACTGACATTGCTATTAAATTTTGAAGCTCAAAGTGGGCTGTAAAGCATGGAGCCAGGAGAGAGTTCAACAAGCGAGAAGTGCGAGAGAATTAGCTGTTAACATAGAACTTATCATTGCCTCTAGCCAATTCAATTGTAAACTGATGAGACTGTGTCACCAATCTAATTTGGTTTGGTTTGCTTTATGGAATATCAGCACGTCAATGGGTTATTTGATGCCGACAGGATTTTTATTGCTGGTAATATTTTCCCTCAAAATGTATAGATGATAATGTTTCTTTTACAAAATTGTATTGCTGGTAATATTTTTTTATTTTTTTTTTTTTTACAAAAATGTATTGCTATAATATTTTTTTTTTTTACAAAAATGTATTGCTGGTAATATTTTTTTTTTTTTTTTCAAATGTATTGCTGGTAATATTTTTTTTCTATTACAAAAATGTATCGCTGGTAATTTTTTTTTTTTACAAAAATGTATTGCTGGTAATATTTTTTTTTCTATTACAAAAATGTACTGCTGGTAATTTTTTTTTTTTACAAAAATGTATTGCTGGTAATATTTTTTTTGTTTTGCAAAAATGTATTGCTGGTAATATTTTTTTTTTCAAAAATGTATTGCTGGTAATATTTTTTTTTTACAAAAATGTATTGCTAGTAATTTTTTTTTTTTTTTTACCAAAATGTATTGCTGGTAATATTTTTTTTTTCTTTTACAAAAATGTATTGCTGGCAATATTTTTTTTTTTTTTACAAAATGTATTGCTGGTAAGATCTTTTTTTTTCGCAAAAATGTATTGCTGGTAATATATATATATTTTCTTTTTTACAGAAATGTATTGCTGGTAATATTTTTTTTTTTAATTATTGCTGGTAATGTTTTTCTTTTTCAAAAATGTACTGCATGTAATAATTTTTCCCAAAAAGTATTGCTGGTAATAAAACCCTTTTATACTTTCACAGTGATTTAACCCCCCCCCACTTTTTGAAGCATTTGCTATTAGGGTTGTGGAAGGTCTGTAGATGGGTTTCTGTGGAAACTGTATTTTCTAATTGTAACTTAGATGTGACACAAGGCCGAAAGAATAGGGCACCAAGTGAGGAACAAACTCTACTACTCAGTCGTAATTGTTCAGGTGAGACAAGCGAAGATGATTTTTTCTTTTGTAAGTTTTCTAGATTTGTTTTGTTTTGTTATATTTTTATTGCTGGTAATATTTTTTCCCCCAAAATATATCGCTGGCAATATTTTTCTTTTTCAAAAATGTACTGTTGGTAATAATTTTTCTAAAAAACTATTGCTTGTATTAAAACCTATTTTTATAATTTTGCAGTGTTTTAACCCCTTTTGTTTTGTGGGGGGTTAAGCATTTGCCCATAGCTGGGACCCTAAAAGGTGCTACCACCCCGGGTCAGGGCGGATCTGGGAACACCAGCAATTAAGAGGTGGTTCCATGCTCCTCAAAACCTCCTGATCAAAAGCCTTGAATGTAGTTTATCGTCTTACCCAGGATGCGGATGTAGTTTAATGCCATACCCAGGACAAGCGAATGTAGTAATGCGCTTAAATTTATGAAGTCTAGGTACCATATCGAAGAGTTCAACCGAACAATTACCAAGATTCAATATAGAATTTCTGCTTCATGTCAGCGAA